>PVLC010024606.1:0-24311 GCA_004027655.1 Graphiurus murinus | reverse complement strand
TGTTTACTCCCAATAGCTTCTTTTTCTAATTTTTATTATGAAAAACTTCCAGTGTGCTTAAAGGCAAGGAGAAGGATGCATTGATCTTAATGTATTCATTCTTCAGTTTTAACCATTGTTTCATGGCCCGTCTTGCTTCCTCTCTATTTTTAGTCATTTCCTATCCCAGTTTTTTCCAAGAAAAACCCAGAAATTGCACCATTTGATCCACAAATATTTCAACCCAATTGATTTTTACACATATACTTTAAAACATCATAAAATATTGCTCCCTTAAAAAATAGAGAAAGCTAAATTCCTCTTGATATCTCTCTGATCTCAGGCAACCACTTCTATCTGTCCATCTCTAAAAGTAATTACTGCTGTGATTTCAGAATGTGCCTTTTAATCCATTGTGAATATGGTGGAAGTAAATATATATGTATTTAAACTTACCATATGTTATTATTTTTTACATTTAAAAAAATAGATAAATTAACTGGGTATAGTAACTGCATACCTGTAATTACAATACTTGGGAGGCTGAGACAGGAGGATTATAGATTCAAGGCCAGCCTCAGCAACTTAGACTTTCAGCAATCTAGGATGCCCTGTTTCAAAAAAAATCAAAAGGGCTGGGGGTATAGTTTTGAGGTAGAATATCCCTGGGTTCAATCCTAAGTACCAAGAAACCCCCAAAGTATCTCTGCGTATTTATATATAAGTATATTTATATTCATATATACACATAAAGAATTTATATAAATTATATCATACTACTTACAGGCTCATTTTCTATACCTCCACATTATTAGGTCGTATTGCTTATAGTGCTAAACTAATTCTTGACTTTCTCTCACTTTCTTTTATTTTTACTTCATTTGTGTCTTTGCAAATGCTTCTTACTTGGCTTCCTTATTTTCTGTAACTCTCAATTTTATCTTTGAAATATGTATTATAAATATATTCCTTTATTCATAAATCTAATCCATTCATGTTTATAGTAAATATGAATATCTAGACTATTTCAGCTCCTTTGTTTTGTGTTTTTTGTTTACTGTGCTTTACTTTTTTCTTTGTTCTCAATCTTTCTTAAATTTTATTTTGTTTTATGTTTTTCTACCTGGTATATAAATTATATATATTATATAGTTATATATATTATATTATATATTTATATAATTATATAATAATGTATGTTATATAATTATATATAGATTCTATTTCTGTTATTTTAGTGATACCTTAGTTTTTTTGTTTGTTTGTTTGTTTTTGTACTGGGGATTGAACCCAGAGACATTCTACCTCCAAACTACACCCCTAGCCCTTTATAAAAGTATTTTTTTGTTTTGTTTTGTTTTGAAAAAGTGTCTTGTATGACTGGCTAATCTCATTTAACATAATTTTCTTCAGGTCCTTCCATTTTCTTGCAAATGACATAATTTTTTTCTTCTTTACTGCTAGGTAGAATTCCATTGCATGTATTTCCCATAATTAATTTTGTAATCTATTCATCTGTTGATGGATCAAAGAACTACAGTAATATATACATACCCATGTTCATAGCAGCACAATTCACAATAGCCAAATTATGGAACCAACCTGAGGCTCATCTTAAACTTGTGATCCTCCTGTCTCAGCCTCTCAAGTACTAGAATCATAGGCATACACTACCATGCTTGGCACCTTAAATTTTTAGTACACATATTTAGCTTATGTTTTTAGTGGAGTTTGAATGCATTTTTATCCTCCTATAATTGGAATTTTCAAACCAGAAATATTTTCATTGTTTGTAAATATTGGTTTCATTTATGTAATGAACACTTGTCAGTTTGAGACCACATTTTTTGACGGTGGACTTAATGCTTTGTTCACAACCTGGTGGCTTTTCTCAGACTGATCAAAATGAAATAGTTAATAGTATTTTATTCACTCATAGTATTAGCTTTGCGTACCTTGTTTTTTCTGATGTAGCTGCTTCCTCTATAGGATTCTTAATTATCTCAGTTGTCCTAGTAGAGTTGTCTTTTTTCCAGTAAGCTCTCTCACATTTTTATTGGAAGAAGTGTCCAAATGTAGTAGTTAAGGGAGGAAAGACATTTTTTAAGCAAATTACTTGATTGTATTGGTTTGTGTAGCATGTGATGATATGGTACTGCATTAAATCAGGCTATAATAGGCATGGTTGAGTGAACAGAGCCTCATGCAAAGAACCTCCAGCCAAATGGAGTTCACCATGAAAATGGATGTCAGTGCTTATGCATCTGAAAGAACTAGTTACTTTTTTGTCCTCTCATTGACTGTTTGGGTCTCCCTAGGAAGACTTGCCTGCTTCTTCATGTCAGCTGAGTTCTTATGTCTCTTCAATAATTTTTTTTTGCTGTCTCAAAACTCAGGTTTGCATGTTCCCTATTTGAGTTTCTTCATTCCTTACTCATTCTTCTATGTTCTTAGCTTTAGCTCCTCTACTTAATAGACTTGTTCTTTCAATGAGCAAGGAAGGGAGGGAGGGGCTGACTCCAGCCCATTTCTACCTTTTAGGTAAAAATTAGATTGCCTCTCTTTGGGTAGGAATCCAGTCTTTTGAGTGGCAACTCAATCCTGGTTCTCTTGGTTTTGGTTGGAAGAGAGAGAAGTATAGCACAGCATTGGTAGCATATTTCTTGGAGTAGGAACTATGGATTAATTGAAGTTTGAATTAATAAGATTGGACTGCCTTAGCAAGTACCATAGGCTGGGTAGCTTAGACAATAGAAATTCATTCCCTGATAGTTCTGGATGTTAGTAAGTCCAGAATCAAGGTCTGGCAAGGTCTGTCTTCTGGTGAGAGATACCTTATTGGTCTTTTTTTTTTTTTTTTTTGGTTGTTTTTTAGGGCATGTGGAGAGAAATCTTCTTCCTTTGAGTGTTCCACTTCCTTCAGATTAGGACTCCAAACTGATGATTCATTTAATCTTCATTGCTTCCTAAAAACCCTGTCATCAAAATCAGTCATATTGGGGATGAGGTGTTCAACATGCAAATTTGGGGGAAACACAGTTCAGTCCATGGTACCATTGTAAGGTAATATAACTAGGCCCTGCAAACCCTTGATCAGGACAGATTTATAGAATGATCACATCATCAACCTCCTTTTCTAATGTTTTCTTCATAATTGACTGGTATTGCCATTTATTCAGTAACTCAAGTGGTAAATCTTGATTCATCCTACGCTCATCTTCCATACCTCCACATTATCACATTATTACTTATAGCTGTTAGCTAATTCTTGACTCTGTTCTACAATTTCATTTATATTTTTGAAAATGCCCCTTGCTTAGCTTCCTGTTTCTTTCTCTCTCTCTCATATGTCTTTCATACATTTCCAGGGTATTCCTTCTAAAACAGAATCCAACCCTTTCATATACTTTGTCAAGATAAGTTTCAATTTAAATACAAACTCTTTAAACATGATTTGCAGCCCCTTCAATGAGTTGGTCTTTATACATCTCCAGCCTCATCACCTCATTCCTTTTGCCTCACCTCCAATCTAGGTATACGAACTTTCGCAGTACTCAGAAGGTATCATACACTTTTACCTTTTACCTTTAGGTGGGGACCTTTCCTCACAATTTCTTCCTTAAGTCCTGCCTATTTTTTTAGGACTTTGTGCAGGGGTTTCTGACTCCAGGAAGCTTTCTGTGACTCCTCAGTTTGAGTTCGGAGTCCCTCTTTTGTGTTTCTCTATATTAGTTGTCCATTTACTTCTTTTTCCTCCATTCACTTACATTGAGTTCCCAGACTATCTCCTCATTTCCATAATTCTGCCACCTGACAACATGCCAGTCATGTAGGCACCTTTATGCATTTGCTGAATCAGTAAATAGCAGAATTTGAATTCTCTCTTAGCCCCATAACCCCCTCCATATTTTCACTTTGGACAGGTAATTTTTATTTATTTATTTTTTATGGTACTGGGGATGGAACCCAGAGGCATTCTACCTTCGAGCTACACCCCAGCCCAATTTTATTTCTTATTTGGAAACAGGATATTGCTAGGTTGATGAGTCTCACTACTTGCTGAGGCTGTCCTTGAACCTGTGGTTTTCCTGTCTCAGCCTCCCAAGTATAGGGATTACAGGCATGAGCCACTGTACCCAGCTTGGACAGGTAATTATTTTATATAAAGCTTTATAAAGGAAAGATAATATCAATAAAATAATGTCAATATTTGAATTTGGTACCTAATTTTCTTTGATTTTGGGGAACAAAATAGAATTAATAAATTCTATTCTTACAGCAGGGATTTGAAAGATTTATAAATGTCAACTTATAAGGAATCCTTTTTTGATCAAAGCCCATAAGAATGAGAGAGAGGTTGAACTGATGTTAAGAAAATGCTGAGTGTTTTTTGTTGGATGACCACATGATGTTGGTGGATACTGTGACATTTCTTCCCTTTTGGAACAATACCTAAGTAGTAATATCCAGAAGTAGAAATTAATGACCAAAAGTGTAAACATTGCTATTGTAACCAGTTGAATTTATGGTAAAATATCCGCAAATGACTGTACTCTTGCTTTTGTTTGCTACCGTCAGGTAGTGCTACGGCAGCTATAAATGAGACCAATGCTAAAGGTAAATGCAATAGCAGATGCTGAGCAACACTGACAAGCCACAAACTATTGTAACAAGCTTTTTTAATATTGTGTTTCTTTCTCAGTCAGAATTGTTTAGGATAACTAGAAAATTGAATGCATTTGGGGCAGTTTTTCTTCATAGAGTTATTTTTAGCACAAAACATTTTCATTTCTTAGTTTCCATGAAATCTGCATTGGGCAGAATGATTTGTGTTGTTTCACACACTGCTCTGGTACATAAAAGCTGGGCCTTCATGCTTCCAGTAGAATTTGTTGGAAAGTAAAATGATTAGTCAGTTACTCTGTTCTTTCTTCTCAGTAAAACCCAATGTTGTTTGATTTTTATACCCTGATGAAACTAGTGCTGTCCACCAGTTGTTGGAGAATCATACAATCACAGGAAAAACCTTTATAGGAAGCACACAAGCCTTAAACGATTTTTTAAATTTAAATTTTAAAATAAATACATGTATAATGTGGTTACCAGATAAAATAAGTGCACAGTTATATTTCAATTTCAGATAAATTAAAATTAGCTTTTAGTGTAAGTATGTCTCAAGTATTGCAGGGGATAGACACTAAAAAATACTCATTTATCTGAAACTCAAATTTAGGCATTGTTAATTTTTATGTGGTAAATCTAGGCTACTCTATATTAAGGTAGGAAATTAAAAAGGAATTCAGTGCAAAATAAGTTTTGCTCAGTTTCCTCTTACACCACCACATCCCACTATTTGTGTCTTTGAAGAGCTTGTAGAAATAGTCTACAAATATGTACCTATTATGCTTTTATAAATATATACCTGTTAACTTTTACTTACATAAACATATATCTATTAGGCTCTTTATAAATATGTACCTGTTTAATTTTTACTTACTCAAGCATTTCCTATTCATTTATACAAGTAGTAGCAACAATATATTGTACTGCATGTTCTTTCTTTAAAAAATGACAATATATTTCTACCATGTGCATTTTTGCAAGTTAATATGAAAAATTTGGGGTACTATGATAGATTGTGGGGTTTGCAATTAGCAGGAGTTTGGTTCAAGTCCAACTTTTCCCATTTACTAGCTGTGCGACCTTGAAGTAAGACCTCAGCTTCTCTTTTCCTCCATTTTCTTATCTCTGTGAGGTACTGGATTATATTATGAGGAACAGGATGGTGAGGGGGCCTACTCCAGTGTGTAATATATGCTTAATACACAATTGAATGCAAGAGCCACTATTGATAAGTTTTGTGCTTTTTTGTGCATGGTTTCTGAAACAGATTTTAGGTGCAATTATAACTAGAGAGTGATAAGACTACAAGCAAAATACATGAATGGTAGCTAGCAGGGACCAGTATTCTATTCCACTGCAATATTCTTAACTCTCATTGTATTGAGAGATTTAGCATCTTGAAATATAACAGCCATGATTTTGAATGCATTTGAGTATTAATAAAAGGAAGTTTATTTTTTCTCAAGAAGTTTTCTTAAAATCTTGGATTTTGAAAGTAATTTGTTTAAACATGTATGAACATTACATAATATGTAAATGATGAATATGATTTATCTTTCTTTGACAGACCTTTCAGTGGTTTTTAAAATACAGAATTCAGCCGGGCATGGTGGCGCACAATTTTAATCCCAGTACTTGGGAGGCAGAGACAGGAGGATGCGGGTTCGATGACAGCCTCAGCTACTTAGTGAGGCTCTCTGGAACTTAGTGGGACCCTGTTTCAAAATAAAGAATTAAAAATAGGGTTGGGGGTGTAGCTTGGAGGTAGAATGCCCCTGGGTTCAATCCCCAGTACTGCAGAAAAAATAAAAATAAAAATAAAATAAAATACAGAATTCTAACTTGTTCAGAGCTTGCGTGGTCAGCTGGCTATGTTGAACATATATACCAGTCTATATTATTTCAGACTTCATTCACTTTGGGTCCCTATTTCTTCCTTTGTTTTCATCTTGCATAGGACAAAGTTTACTTGGCAATTTTGAACTTGGAAGGAAATGGTAAGGTGACTCTTCCTTCTATCTAGAGGTAGCATGCTGTAGAAGTTAAATTGTGGACTATGTAGCCTGTCTGTGTGTGTTCACATCTTGGCTCTTAGCACGTACTAGTAGTGTGACCTTAGACAATTGCCTAACCTTTTTGTGCCTCCTATGAAAGTGAGGGATTATGTGAGGATTTACGGATTTACTTGGATACCCGGCTTCAGCCAGTGCCCAGTGTGTTGCAGGTACGGTGCTTGCCATTACTGTTACTGCTTCTGGCACAGTGTTAGTATAGGTCTAGTGTGGATCTCCTGGTCCTCACATCCACAGCTCTTGTCTTCTCTTTGCTGCCCCTCTGATTCATCATTGTCACTGCTAGCATGAATTGCCCAGGAGGAACTTGGCCTTCTTTGGACTTACTATTGGATTTCTTTTGAGACTTATTCATTCTCCATGACCTACTGTTATCCCCCAGGTTCCCTTTTATTTCCATATGGTGTTGAGATAGGTGAAATAGGAAGGGTGATGGCAGGGTGGTGAAAGGGGAAGAGAATTCTCGTGTTTGCTGTTAGAAAGAAATAGACTCAATATCTCCATCTTCAAAGTTCCGTGATTAAAAATGAGTTTGTTTAAAATTAGAAATGAAGTTTTGGGATGAGGTTATAGGGCATACAAAGAACTTTTTTTTTTTTTTTAAATTAAACTCGTGTCTCTTTTTCATGGTTGCTAATGGTGAAATCTCCTGGAAACCTAAAAACAAAGCAAAAAAAAATATTTTATTGACATTAGAGCAGAGAAGAAAAGCTGTGAAACTACTTTTTTTTAAAATTTAAATCACTGTAACCCACAGTACGGTTTTCATCTGAGAGTTGTCAGTGACTTACAGCTTAATTCTTTGTTTCTTGGGGAGAAAAATAATTCTTTCCTGCATAAATGACTTGTGGGTGAACTTTAGACAACATTGTTTTTCTCACCTGGGAGCTGCTTGCTCTATTTTCTCTGCAGGTTCTTCATAAATTATTGAACCTCTAAATCCATAGACTACCTCTCCCCCATGTCATGAATACTGCCCATCTTTCTGAGTTAATTTTTCATAGGATTCAGTTTTGTTTTTCATATCAACTATTAATAAATATATGATTTTTCTTTCAAAATTTTATGTCTTGTATATTTGTAGAGAGATTCAGATTCAGAGAAGATAATTAAGCTAATAAGGACAAACCGTTTTGTCATGCTTCCTTCATTGCTTTAGTCATTCCTCCTGGCTATTTAATTACATACAACTTGATAGATGTATCTTCTTTATATTGGAGTATCTTTCTAATTTTAATTATCAGAAGTTATTTTTGAGGGATTATATAATAGTATGCTATTTGGTGAAGGAGTATTATAGTATGCTTGTAAATAAGAATTAGAAATACTGCCAATTTATTTTTAAGCTCTGTCTGTATTTTGTCTCATGACACCATGTCATGCCTATCATTGAGATATCTACCTATTTGGACTGAGCATAAATGCTAAATGTCTATTTTATTGTTATGATTTATGCTGTAAGCTAGAAATTGACATACTTTATTTGTCCTGCTTGTTACAAGATACCTAATGAGTAAATACGTTTTATAGGAATCCGAGGTTGAAGTGATAGACCCCTTGTTTAAGGCCAGGCGGTTATTTAAGTTTCACTTCCAGGATAGAGTCAGAGCCCTCTTTTCCTGTCACCAGGGTACTTTTAAAACAAGTGCCAGTAGTGGAGTTATTTGGAATAGAGTTGATTTTTTTTTTTGTAGTGCATTCTAAACTGGGATAAGGAAACTCAGTAAGTACTGTTCTCTGTTATTACACAGAGCAAATTGCAGGCATTGATGTTCTGTGCATCTTTTTGTCTTCATCACATCCTTCCTTTTTTTGTTCCCTTAAAGGGGCAATAGGGAACAATTTGTTCTTTCTCAGAGAAATCATCTGTCTCATCTTCCAGATGAAGAATGAGGATATATGGTGGTAAATTTCTTCTCTCTCTTGGAAGAATAATGGACTGACTTCCTGATGATTCAGTACTTTCTGTGAGGCAAAGGATAGGTGTAACTATGGAGACAGTATGCAGAATTATACAGCAAAGGTTGAAGATGGTTAGGAGGTGTTTTGTTTTATTTTAATGGGAGGGAGAGAGCATTATAGTCAGGAGAATATTTTGAAATTTTTGAAGAATTTAACACTGCTCTCTTTGATTCAGGTGTGTGAAACACACACACACACACACACACACACACACACACACACACGGGATTGAACCTAGGGGCATTCTACCGCTGAGCTACATTTCTAGCCGTATTTTATTTTTTGTTTTGAAGCAGGGTCTTGCTAGGTTGCTGAGAGTTTTGCTATGTTGCTGAGGCTATTCTTGAACCTGTTATCCTCCTATCTCAGTCTCCCAAGTACTAAGATTGCAGGCATGTGCCAACATTCTAAGTTTATTCTGTTTTTAATCCGTGGTTTGATGTATTATCTTCTAGTGGTTCATGTACTATTTCCACATCACAATTGATTTCTAACTAGTATGTGTGTCTAGTTGTGTTTTACTCTTTTTTTTTGTGGTACTGGGGATTGAATCCAGAGGAATTGTACTTCCTAGCTATACTCCTAGCCCTTTTTTATTTTATTTTTTTTTTGTATAAAGCAGGGTCTTACTAAGTTGATGAGTGAGAATAGTCTCGAATCTGTGAACCTCCTGTTTCAACCTCCCATGTACTGGGATTACAGGCATATGCCACCACACCAGGCTGTCTTTTTACATTTTGTCCATAGAATTTCTTATGCATACTGAAGTAAGCTCCTTATTTGATGCCTAAAGATCTGTAAATTAATCTAAGATTACAGTGGTCTGTGTTGAAAAACTCTTAAGGCAGTATTTTGTAAACTTCTCCCATCTTATTTAAAACAGAATTTTGTACTTTTCTCCTTATTATGCAAGTGTTGTAGACAAGCACATATAATTTTGAATAAGTTCTAAAATTATTACTTTTTTCCTATAAGGAGAACCATGTTAAATCAACAATTTTTTGCTGCTATTTTATTTATTTATTTTTTATTGTTGCATTGTAATCATACATTTTTGTTAGGTACAAGCTGGTAGAGGCATACATGCCCATATCTCTCATTTAACCCTTTCCCAATTCCTGCCCGTTCCCTCCTCCTCCCTCCTTCTCATGTTCAGTTTAGAGATTGATACGTTTGTGAAAGTACATCACGTACATTAGGGTGTTTCCCTCCCCTCCCCATCCCCTTCAGTTAAGTCACCTTCTTTGCTCATCTGAGGTTTCTCCTTCTTTGTCTAGAGTCTCTCTTATAACCCACTGTCTCCCTAGCATCCGCATATAAGGGAGAGCATACGATTTTTGAACATTTTTTTTCATACATTTATTGGTCATTTGTATTTCTTCTTTTCTGAAGTATCTATTTAGATAATTTGCTCATTTTTTGGTCGAGTTGTTTTCTTAGCTGTGAGTTTCTTGAGTTTTCTGTATATTCTAGATATGAGTCCTCTATCTGAGGAGTAGCTGGCAAAATTTTTCTTCCATTCTGTGGGCTCTCTGTTGAGGTTCTTGATAGTTTCCTTTGCTACATAGAAGCTCTTCAGTTTAATGCAATCCTGTGTATTGATCTTTCTTTGAGTTGCTTGTGCCTTTGGGGTCTTGTTGAGAACATTTTTACCTGTACCTATATGAAATCAACAAAATTTTAATGGTCAAAGGAATTATAATGGCATCAAGTGCTGTTTGGAGTATTTTGTTTTAGAATAAAATTACAAAGTTCTGAGAAAATATAACTCTTACATTTTATTTTCTTTCTCCCTAGAGTTCCATTTAAGTTGCTGTTTTAAATCATAATAGAGAAGAAAATTGAACTTTGAAAAACATGTTGGAAACCATAGGTAAGACATATTCCTTTCTTCCTTCTTTTCTAAAAGATGAATCCCCATCCTTTGTGATTTTTGAATATTATATGTTCTATATAGCAGATTTCTGTCTATAGTAATTTAAATTTAGAAAGTTTTTATCCACTAACATTGTACTAGGTTGATACTTTTCTGTATTTGGAAAATTTCTCCTGAATTATTATAAAAACTACAATTTGTAAGCAAAAATAAACATTTGAGATATTATACCATTATGGGTTTTTAATAAAGCTCAATGTATGCCTAGTTCTAATTTATGAACCTAATTCTGGTTAAACTTTGTTTCTGGATGGCACTAGAAATTTGAACAGTATTATTCATATTATAAGGTCAGTATTCTTACTTGTATTTATGGCAGGTGAAGTACTACTGAGTTCCTGCTTTCATTTTTTTCATTTTTAACATTTTTTTTGTGTGTAGCATATATACTAGGCAAGCATTCTACCCCTTTAAAATATTATATTTTGAGATAAGATCTTGCATAGTTGCCCAGTTTAGCCTGGACCTTGTGATCTTCCTGTCTCCTCCTTCTGTGTAGCTGGGATTTTAGGCATGTACTACCACATTCTAGCAAATCTCTCCCTTCCCCTTTCCTCCTTTTCTTCTTTTTGTGGTACTGGGAATTGACCCCAGAGGGATTTTACCTCTGAGCTACACCACCCCATGGACAAACTGCCATGGACAAACTCCATTTAAGTCATTTTAATTTCACATGAGATGGTTTTGGTTGAAATAAACAAATTTCCCACACTTCTACTTATGATATCCCCCTAAAAATAAAAGACTTAGGAATAAACCTAACAAAGGAGATAAAATACCTCTACAAGTAAAATTATAAAACATTGAAAAAAGAAATTGATGAAGAACTTAGATGGAAAGTTCTTCCTTGCTCTTGGATAGGCAGAATAAATATCAAAATGGCCATTCTTCCAAAAGTGATCTACAGATTCAGTGCAATACCCATTAAATTACCAAGTCATTCCTCACAGACATAGAAAAATTAGTCCTTAAATTCATTTGGAACAACAAAAATCCAGAATAGCCAAAGTAGTTCTCAGCAACAAGGACCATGCAGAGGCATCACAATACCTGACTTCAAACTATACTACAAAGCTATGGTAATAAAAACAGCATGGCATTGACACAAAAACAGACACAGAGAAAAATAGAGCAGAATAGAAGAATCAAACAAACCCACACACTTACAGCCAAATCAATTGATTTTTAACAAAGGGGCTAAAAACATACACTAGAAAAAAAGATAGCCTCTTCAACAACAACAACAACAACAACAACAACAACAAAAAACCGGTTAGCCATATGCAGAAAAGTGGAAATAAACCCCACTTTCTCACCCTGCATAAGAGTCAATTCAAGATGGATCAAATACCTGGAAATTAGACCAGAGACCTTGCAGCTACTTAAAGAAGGCATAGGTCCAACACTTCAACATATAGGCACAGGTAAAAGCTTTCCCAAGACCCCAAAGGCACAAGAAATTCAAAGGAAGATCAATGCATAGGATTGCATTAAACTGAAGAGCTTCTGTGCAGCAAAGGAAACTATCAAGAACATTAACAGAGAGCAGACAGAATGGGAGAAAAATTTTACCAACTATGTCTCAGATAGAGGACTAATATCTAGACTATACAGAGAATTCAAGAAACTTACCGCCAAAAAAACCCAAATAACTCAATAAAAAAATGGGCAAGTGAACTAAATACTTCAGAAAAGAAGAGATACAAATGGCCAATAAATGTATGAAAAAAATGTTCAACATCATTAGCAATCAGAGATGCAAATCAAAGCTACCTCGAGTTTTCACCTAACTCCAATTAGAATGGCAATCATTAAAAACACAAACAACAACAAATGCTGGCAAGGGTGTGGAGAAGTGGGGATCCTAATAAATTGTTGGTGGGATTGCAGATTAGTGCAACCACTTTGGAAAACAGTATGTGAAGAATCCTCAGAAGAATAGGAACGAACCTATTATATGATCCAGCAATACCACTTTTGGGTATCTACCCAAAAGAATGGAAACCAAACTAGCAGACTAATGCATAGGTATCTATGTTTATAGTTGCACAATTCACAATTGCCAAATTATGGAACCAGCCAAGATGTCCATCAACAGATAAATGGATTACAAAACTATAGGATATGTACTCAATGGAATTTTACTCAGCCATCAAGAAGAACAAAATCATGTTTTGCAGGGAAATGGATGTAACTGGAAAACATTATGCTAAATGAGATTTGTCAGTCACAAAAAGTAAAAAATATGCTCTCCCTAATATGTGGAAGTTAGGGAGAAAATGGGTCATAGGAGGGACCCTAGACAAAGAAGGAGAAACCTTAGATGAGCAAAGAAGGCGCCCTAACTGAGGTTGATGGGAGGGCAGGAGAGGTAAATTCCCACTGTTCTTTAGTTTTAGAGAAATTAGTTTCTAGAAGTATTTTAACTATATCAGGTGTAGTATATACCTGCAGTCATCTGACACCCCAGTTCTTTGCCTATTCCAGGTAGCTCTTTGGGTATAACTTTTGAAGGTGTCTAGATTTCATCTTGGCACCTGGGTGATTATGGCAATTACAGCTTATGAGAGTAGGGAAGAATGGGTGGCAATAAAGGGGAAAGGAGCTATTTTTATGGTAATGTGACTTTTGCTTCTGGTCTTATGCTGATTCTAAAAATGCATGGATCTTAAACTCTCTCTGTCACTCATTTTATATTGCAGTTATTCACCAGCAATACTCCTAGTCCACATAGGAAATTTCCTTTTAAGAAAGTGAAAAGGAAAGGGGAAATTAAGCTATTACTTTCTAGGCTATATTTTGTCAGCTATTACTGAGTTTTATACCTTCTAAGAACATATCATGACATATCATAGGAAATATGACCCAGAATTAAATTCTCATGTATATTTTTATCATTACGTGCTTTCAATATTCTGCATGTGCAAACATTGCTTATTTCAGTTTTTTGTGTGTGTGTGAACTTATGATCACTGTCAATTCCACATTTTAATTACTGTAATTAATTTCTGTGAAATTCCAGATTAATATCTATAGAGAGTATCTCTGGTATGATTGCCACTCTTTGATTACTTTGACATGGGAAAATATATTTTAAAAGATGAATGTGTTATCATCATGAATGCTTTCAGACATGTATCTGAACAATTTCCATTAAAAAAAAAACAAATTTGGTTTAACTTATAAGTGAGTTTAAATATATGTGTGCATTTGTATGCATGGATTTCAAGGAGATGTTTTCAACTCTTGTGGTAGAAACTCACTGTCTGGTAGAAGCATGCATGTAAGATAATACTATAAGGACATACTTATTAAAAATATTTACATTTGCAACTTAGTGCCTAATTCATAAGGTACTTAATAATTACTTGAATTGGATTAGTTTGAAGCATATGTAAACAGGTTACTTAATTTTGAAGCAAGACATTTCAGCTATTAAATAGTAGTGTTTTTGAGAGAACATATATTATTCTGATGCATTTCTAAGTAAATCTCAATTATAGAATGCTTTGATGCTTAGTATTTAAAATTCTTATATTTTAGATATTGTGATTAATCATTACCTACAATATCCATATTCACTAATAATGAGTAAGTTACATTGCTCAATTTTCTTACATATAAATAAAGTTTTATATATTTTTTTGTTTTGTTATTTTGATACTGGAGATTGAACCTAGGGGCATTCTTCCTCTGATCTACACCCTCACACCCACTTAATTAATTAATTTATTTTTTGCAGTACTGGGCATGGGACCCAAGGGCATTCTACTTCCGAGCCATAAACCCAGCCCTGTTTTTCATTCTTTATTTTGGAAACAGGGTCTCACTAAGTTGCAGAGAACCTCACGAAGTCACGGAGACTGGCCACGTAGCCACGTACTTTATTTTTTTATTTTGAAATAAGGTCTCTTGCTAAGTTGCTGAAAGTCTTACTGAGTTGCTGAGAGTGGCCTCAAACCTGTGATCCTCCTGTCTCATCCTCCCAAGTACTTTTTGTTTTTTTTAAAAAAGGAAGATACCAGCATTTTTGAGATTACAGATCATTTGATTTTATGTAACTTTTATACAAGAGTTGAAATAGCAGGCCTTAGAATTCAAGTATACATAATCTGAATTAGTTTCTGTGGCTTTACAAATAACTAGTTGCATTTAGCATACACTATAATCAGTTCCTTGATTTCAAACAAACTTTTTAACAAAAGACCTCAAGGTTTGAGGGACATATTTATAATAATATGTGCACTCCTCCCCCTTTCTCCAAAAGAATCCATCAATTGGATTTGTTCAAAGCTTAGTAAATGTACTGTTTAATTTGCTATTTAAATTTGATGAAAAATATTTAAAAGTATTGAAAAGTATTCAATCATGTACTTTTCCTTCTTTTGTATGCCATTAAAATATTTTGTACTTTTGTACGATTTTGTGCTCAATTAAAAAGAGACAATTTTGTGCACTGAAGAGTCTCAATTTTGAGATTTCTGCAAATATGGAGTCCTCATAGATTTTAAATGCATCTTTTGAATCCCGTTATTGACTAATGCTACTCTTTGGATTAGACAAAAACCGGGCCCTGCAGGCAGCAGAGCGTTTGCAAGCCAAATTACGAGAACGTGGAGATGTGGCAAATGAAGATAAACTCAGCCTTCTGAAGTCAGTCCTGCAAAGCCCACTCTTCAGTCAGATTCTGAACTTTCAGACTTCTGTACAGCAGCTGAAAGACCAGGTAGGATATTATTCACCTAAGCAGGCATTCACGGTATGGCATAGATCTTGTGAAAGGCCTGTGTTTTTCTGAAGGCTGATTTTTGTATGTGTGAATGAATAGTTAATGAAGTCATTTCAACTTCCAAACAAGACATTCAGATTCACTGTGGCTTTTTTCCTCCTAGTTTTGTAATGGTTGTTGCTGTATATTGTAGATGATATGACATTGTGTTGAAAGCTGTGTGGATGCTGAAGAATTGAGTTCCTACAGGAGAAAGGGATGATAAAAATATGTTTAGAGTGGATGGCTGTAGATTTGGTTCCATTATCACTAAAGCTCAGTGTTCATGTGATCTTGCTCATTCAGATTCAGACATTCAGTACACTTAAGAGATTTCAGATAAGCCTGGATTTGCATGTGTAATCATGTGTGTGAGGAAGGGAAATCACCCCTATTTTGACAGCAAAAGGAATAATTACATTGTCATCAGTTAGAGGAATTGCAATTCTCACTTCTTAAAAGAGTGTAAGTAGCAATTGCTGCCATGACAGCATCAGATGGTGATAAACATTAGAACTTCTAAATGTAACACTGTTTTTTTTTTCTGTAAAAATTATGAGAATTAAAAACTTTGAGCATTTATACTAAATTTGAAACATCTTACAATGACAGAATGAAAACCGAAGTCAGATGTTCTTTAAACTTACTTAATTTAATCACTATTTCTGAGGTTTAAAAAATATTTAAAAACAATTCTTATCCTTACGAGGTTTGAAGGCAATATATGTCTTTAAGTTAGTTTTCATTCTCATGTTTTTGAAATTAATTTAATGATTATGGATGACTTGCTAGCAAATATTCAGCTTTAAAAGGTTAAAATTAAACTCAAAGACTAATTTCATAATTCAGTGGGGACAGGTCCAATTTAAAACTCCAAAATAGGGCTTGGGATGTAGCTGAGTGGTAGAGTACTTGCTTAGTATGTGCAAGGCCCTAGGTTCCATCCCAGTATCATATGTACAAAAAACCCAAACAGAAACAAGAAACAAAAAACAAATTAAAAACCTCCAAAATAGTCCTTAATGCAAAAGAAAAAACAGTAGTAATAGGAAAAGGAATTTGGTTAATGTCATATAACTTTTAAATTTAGATATGTATTTTCATAGCTTCTCCAAAAGTACATCAAGAATAATTTTTGAAAATATATTTCTATAGTGAATTTCTACTTAATGATTTTTTTAAAGCCATGCTCATCATATTAAAAAGCTGTCTTTGTTATATGTCATTGTGTTTGTCCCCTTTGCAAGTTAATAGAAACATTGGTTTACAATACTGATTTTCAGAAAGGATTGACAAGCTTTTGAGGAAACCAGTATCTTAAATGTAAGTGTAATTAAGAAGTAGAAAATTATCTGGTTTTGTTGCTAGTTCCTTATAGGCCAGCCTTATGCAAGAGGAAAGAATATTTGTGCCTACCATGTCTGATGGAAAGAGGGGACAAATCAACCTACAGGTTGAGCCTGTTTAACTCTTCTCAAATGGAAATAGGATATGAGCTCTAAGACTGTTCGGGTCCTACATGATTCAGATGAAACCTGCTTGGTAATCTACCATGTATAATCATGAGGCTTCATATTTTGTGATTAAGTATAGACTATCTTGTTGTTTTATTAATGATAGATTTCAAGACTAAGCTGTGGGGTCTGTGAGAACTCCATAGACATGCTTTACATGTCTTTGGACTTTAGTTTCCTATAAAGGAAAAAACTAATACTGACAGGTATTATAGAAAATATCTAGTTTATACCTGGTTTGTAAGAGTGGCATGTTTATAATGATAGAGATGGTTTTCTTGTTTCCCAAGGTTTAGCATTTTCTCCATTTTTTTTTTTTTGGCTCTGTGGCTTTTCCTACATTTTTTTTCTTCTCAAGGACAGAAATGTGATCCATAAATATTAAGAGTTTGATTTTGATAATTTCTCAGAGTTTCTGTGACTTTTCACTTTAATTTCCATTCCTTATTCAATTCTGTTTATCTTTTTTTTCTTATATGACTGGAGCAAAATTTCAAAAACTATGTTATTTTCTATTTTAATAGTTAAATATAAACATTCTAAGTTTTATCATCTTAAGACTTATCAACTGCTAATTTATTAATATTTTAACTTGAAAATTAATTAATGCACTTAAGGAACAAAATGTGTTTCATGCTTCTAAACCAGTGGGTTCATGAATATAACCAGTGGCAAACTTTTATTTATTACCTTATTACCTAAATTATATTTTCACATGTATAATTTATATGTACAACAAGTGAAAGTTTCTGTTCCTTTTTTTGTACTATTACTAGAAAATTTGATCCTGCAAGTCTTCTGCACAATTCTCCTATCTTTTAGAGAAGCAAAGGGTGTGAATAATTGAAAAGTCCAAGGTGTATGCAGCATATTGGAGAACGAGATCATATTGTTGCATTAATGACAGATGCTGACATGTCATGTTGAATTAAGCCTACAATTTTTTCCCTCAGATCCTTCTCATTACTTCTATTCAATAATGTTTAATTTTTCCAATTTGCTTCTTCAGTATTAAGACCACCCTTAGAAATCAAACTGTTTCCCTTTGGCAAATTAAACACTTGACAGGTGTGTAACTGAGAGGGCAAAAAAGCCGTGCCCTGAAGGGATGTGCTATTTAAATATTGTCAAAAATATTAACAGGTTTGAGAATATAATTGATGCCTCTGTTTAACTCTGCCACATTGTGTATTGTTCTAACCGCCAGCTAAAAGGATGTGTGCTATTAAACCTGAATAATCTCTAATAGCTCCAGTTCATTTCCTATTGCATGATTCCTGTTTAAGTGAAGAGAAAAAAAGAGAACTGTGACTGTGTGTCAATGATCTGTCAAATGCAAATTCTCAAGTAGTGTCCTCACTGTCACCTAGTCATCACAGCTAATAACTGCAGGGCTTAATGTGTATTCATGACAAAAATCCAGCTATTGTGGGGGAAATAAACACGTTAGCAGTTTAATAATAGAAACTTGTCAGCCTTGAGGATATTGGATTTGCATATGTATTCTATGAAGTTTCTCCAGTCCAGTATAGGTAGATGTGCAGCTTTCCTAATTAATTGCCTTGCCTTATGACCATAGGAACTACTTTAACTTTCTTATCCTAAATAATTTGTAGAAAAATTGTGAATTAGAATTATGAATTTCCATAGAAATTTAGGACCAATACTTAGAAATTGACATTGCTGAAATTTATTTTTAAAGCTGTTCCAACAACGACCAGTTCTAAGATTGGAGAAATGATGTGGATGACAGGTTACAAAAGCTGCTTGTATGGGAAATGAGGGTCAGGGCACAGAATATTCAGGAGAGCTCTCCTTGTTACTGATCTCCAGACTTTTTGGCATGTGACATTCAGTTGTCTTTGTTGTTATTTGTTTAATATTCCCAGATTCCTACTTTAGTCACCTTTCTCCCCTAAAGTGTTGGCTTGTATTCATTTTATCTGGATACATAATGTATATGCACACAAATTAAGCCAGATTTTCTTTGGAAATTTATGACATCTCTTGAAATAACTGGAGTCATGCCAGGTTAGCATAGAGTCAAAGTTGGAAACTACTGTTCAATGTTGATTAAAAATAGTTAGCTTTTTAAAAAATTTATTTTATTTCTCCAGTTTTTAAATTTACTATTTTTATACATTACAGAATCTCAAATTATCCTTTATTTTTCATTTTTTATACTCTTATTGGCATATAATAATCTCACATCATAATGTAGTCATAGTGATAGTGACATATATGCACACAACACTTGGTGGGGTCTCTCCTGGCTCCCTCCCCACTCTCCCCTTCCCCATATATGATATTGACACTGACATTGGTATTCTCACATACATACACAGTGTCAATGGAAGTGGTTCCTTCATTGATCCTTTGCCCTTCCCCCATGGCCCCAACCTTCCCCTTTACCACCTCCTGACTCCACTGGAGTTTCTCCTCCATTATATAGAGTCCTTTGATATACCAATCACTTTCTAGCTTCCACATATGAGAGAGACAGGCTAATCTCACTTAATATTCTCCAGGCCCCTCCATTTTCCTGTAAATTACATAATTTTTTTCTTTATTGCTGAGTAGAATTCCATTGTGTGTATATCCCATAATTTTGTAATCCATTCATCTGTCGATGGATGCCTAGGTTGGTTTCGTAATTTGGCTATTGTGAATTGTGCTGCTATAAACATGTATATGCATGTATTACTATAATCTGATTTCAGTCCCTTTGGAAAAATACACAGGAGTGGTATAGCTGAATCATATGGTGAATCCATTCCCAATTTTCTGAGAAATCTCCACAGTGATCTCCATAGGCGGCTGTACTAATTTGCAATCCCATGGACAGTTGAAGAATTCCTATTTCCCCACATCCTCACCAGCATTTATTGTTGTTTGACTTCTTAATGATTGCCCACTTTGATAGGGTTAGCTGGAATCTCAGTGTCATTTTGATTTCATCTCCCTGATTGGTAATGATGTTGAACATTTTTTCATGTATATTTTGGCCACTTTTATTTCTTCTTTTGTGAAGTGTCATTAGTTCAATTGCCCATTTCTTGATAGTATTATTCATTTTTTTATATTAAGTCTTTTAAGTTTTTTCCATTTTTATTCTTAAAATGTAGTCTTCATGGTGTAACATTTTTGTTTTATATTTCTCTGTTTGTAAATTTTATCTATTCACATTCTAGAAAGAATTTAAAACAACTTCTATTAATAAAGTATATTGAATAATGGATGATTAAAAGGTAAACCTAAACACTGACTAAATAATAATATCACAGAACTAGATATACAAGGGCCTTTGGTTACTAAAATCAAAGGCTTTAATGGAAATCATTTAATTTCAGTATCCCAGGAGAAAAGAAAAGAAAAAGAACTGAATGAAGGGTTATATAGTGTTCATTGTGAGACATCATTAAATGAACCAAACTTCCTCCTGACAAGGGGAGGGTTATCATGTGGACACTTTTATGAAAGATGAATATCCACTAATAAGCCTTTTTTGAACACCTGATATCAATTAAAAACCAAGTGAACAATAAGATGGATGCCTCAATATCTAAAGGGGAAAATAAAACAGAAAAAAAAGAAGGTGAGTGGTATAAGAGAAAGGAATTAACGTTGACTAGATGAAAACTTTACCCAGGAAGCATCAACATTTAAGATGGGTCTTGAAAAATGAGCAGGAGTTTTCTGCAGAAGTGGAGAAATTATTTCAGGTAGAGGGAGCATTGTTTGTAAGGTTATTGAACAGTTGTTCTCAAATGAGGGTGCTTTTACATTTTTCCTCCCCAATAGGCATGTGACATTGTTTCAAGTCATTTTTGATTGTCATCCTTGGGATGTGGTAGACCTACTACTGGCATGTAGAGTAGAGTTCAGGGATGCTGTTGAGCATCTTTCAACAGGGAACATAGCCTCCTCACAGCAAGGAATTATTGAGCTTATAATATGTTGAGTTTGAGAAACCCTGGAAAAGGACCATGCACAGATCTGTATTATCAAAGTAACTAGGTTATGTGAGATATTGGCAAGATAACTATGGAGCCAGTTTTGAAGGACTATTAAGGTGATTTTTTTTTGTTGTTGTTATTCTTATTATTGTCATTGTTTGCTTTCTGGGAAATTACTCAACTTTGTCTTCTAATCCTTCTGTTAGATACAATATTTTAACAATCATTTTATTTTCCCATTTTTAATTGTGGTAATAAACATAAAAATTAAGGTAAGGGTTTTTAAAGCATTTTTTTCATTTCTTTAATACTTTTATTTGTGCATTGTCTCACATTGAGTGATAGTGACATGCATGCACTCTTGACAACATTTTTAAATAAAACCTTTGATTAGGAATACTACTTTTATCTTACTAAGAATACAGGATGACATCCAAATTTGGTGGCTTTATTCCTGGTAAGTGTGTGTGTGTGTGTGTGTGTGTGTGTGTGTTCTGATGCTCCATCTGAAAACAGGAATAAGTTTTAGAAAATCTAGATACTAGAGATGTAGTAGAGACTGGTGATAGAGGTAAATGACGTGGGTGTACTTCAGACAGTCACTTTGGAATATCTGAGGTAGGCAGAGGATGTCTCTTAGGTGGTAAACTACTGCCCTGAAGCAAGACTGAAGACGATATTCTGGAGGTAGAAATTTATAAGACTACTTAGTTAAGTACATGGTCAAAATGCTGAGGTCCATTGCTTTTAAGTAGCAACATCAACAGCTCTGGTAGTTTCTTATGCTTATACTTTTTAGATAAATGCAGAGATGAATAAATTTGGTAACTGAGCATTTTATTGCTCTGCTCTGACTTTGGTAATCTGCAAGGTGCTATTTTGGGCAATTCATGTCTTAAAGAGAAGAAATATTTGTATTTGTATTTCCCCAGCTTTTATTACTTAGTAAATTAGAAAAGCATGACCTTCTCTTTATTGTTTCTAGTTTGAGACTGAAATGAAGATAATTCATGTGTAGGCTTGCCATCAGTAAAGGGGAGATGACTACTGTCTCGCAAGAATGTCCAGGTTAAATTATGACTTGGTGGGAGGAGGGAAGACAGAAAGAATTATTTGATCCAATTAATAGAAAGTTACTTAAAAATGGAATAAAATTCTTCCCAGTGAATGTTGCTTGTGAAAATGTAAACAAAATTTTTTTTTAACCCTTGAAATAGTTGTATGATATGGCTTTGCAGCTGCCCAACAGAAAACTGTCTACTTTATTTCTTGAGACTTTAATGTACATACATCATCCAGGACAAGTTTAGAGAGAAGGAGTGATTCTTATGTTTTTACATTTACCATAAAGTTTATTTACTGTAGGAATTTCAAATACTTTATTTTTGGTACAATAACAGCTTTTAAATGTTTGTTCCTTTAACTAAAAGTTTGTAAATACAGAGTCACTGAATGGACTAAAATTCTTGTTTTTTCCTGGGCAAGAAGGCACTCTTCAAGCTTTTTATACAGTGCTGGATTAAAATGCAACACCATCTTGCTATTGGGTATGCATGTGTGTCTGAAACAACAAATGGTGCTAATTGTATGGTATTTTTGTGACAAAGTTAAATGGTCTTTTGGAGAAGAAAGAGAAATATGAAATTTCTGATATAACCTAAATGAGTTTTTTAGCCCAAGAATTTAAAAACAATAGTGAGATTAGTCAGTCACAAAAAGTAAAAAAGCATATGTTCTCCCTAATATGCAGATGCTAGGGAGAAAATGGGGCATAAAAGGGACTCCAAATCAAAATGGAGAAATCCTAGATAAGCAAAGAAGGTGATGGACTGGGGCAGAGTTGGGGAGCACCCTAATGCACATGATGTACTTTCACAAACATCAAAGTCAATCACTTAAATTGAACATGAGAAGGAGGGAGGGTCAGGGAGTGAGGTGGGAATTGGGGAAGGGGTTAAATGAGAAATGTGTTCATGTATGCCTTTATCAGGTTGTACCTAACAAAGATGTATGATTACAATGCACCAACTAATAAAATAAATAAATAAATAAATAAAATAGAATTAAGTTAAATTTAAAAAACAATAGTTACAAAATTATGGGATATACACGGAATGGAATTCTCAGCAATCAAGAAGAGTGAAATAATGTCATTTTCAGGAAAATGGATAGTTCTGGAGAACATTATGTTAAGTGAGATTAGTCAGTCACAGAAAGTGAAGGGTCATGTATTTTCTTTCATATGTGGAAGTTAGGGAATAATCAGAATACCAGAGAGACTTCAGATAATGTAGGAGAAACTTCAGTGGAGCCAGGAAGGTGGTCTAGGGGAAGGTGAAGGGAGAGGAAGGATCAATTAAGGAATCACTTCCATTGACATTAAGTACATATGTGAGAATACCAACATCAGTCTCAATAGTATGGGAAAGGGGCTGGGGAGAGAGCCAGGGGAAAGTCTACCAAGTGCTGTGTGCGTGTATGTTACCATCACTATGAAATCATTATGATATGTGACTATAATGAACCAATAAAAATACAAAAAATAAACTATTTGTCTTGACATCTTAAGTCTATTAACTTACTTAATTTTGATACTTTCCCTGCCTTGATGTAGAAAATTTGAGCATACTCTGATAAGAATTTTTGGTCAGGCTAAATTCCTTGATTTTTTTCCCCCTTGGAAGTTGACTAAGAAATATGGAAAAATAATGCTGCAAATATGCATAGACATACGTGTGTAGATTGTAGTGAATAGGCTGCAGTTCATTCTAAAGATCTCATGCTTGCTAAGAACAAATGGCAAGTGGAGTGCAGCCTATTCACCATAGTCTGGGCATGTGTGTCTATACTTATTTGCAGCATTCTTTTTCTTTCTTTCTTTCTTTTTTTTTTTTTCGTTCATGTGTGATACCAGGTATTGGGACTAGGGGTGTTCTACCTCTGAGCTATACCTTGATCCCTTTTGTTTTTTTTGTTTTGAAACAAGGTCTTACCAGGTTGCTGAGGTTAATCTTGAGCCTACCATCCTCCTGTCTCAGCCTTTCAAGTACCAGGATTATAGGTACGTGCCATGATGCCCAGCAGAGAACTAATTTTTAACATAAATAAACTAACCAAATAACTTAAGTTACATTGGATACCTTATGTTTTTCTCTTAGTAACTATACTGAAAAGATATTACTCATCATTATCGTCATCATCATCACCACCACCATTATCACCACCACCATTAACATGTTTCAGGAATCATTCTAAATCATTCTAACTATAGCTAACCAATTCATCATTGCAACAATGCTATACAGTAGGTAATATGATTTTCTTCATTTTAGGAACAGGTAAATGGATGCACAGAGAGATTACATGATAGAGCTAATATTTGAACCCAAGCCGACTGACTCCTGGATGCAGGTCTTAATCACAGAGCTCTATCAGTTTTTGTTTTATTCTCTTAATAGTAATGACCTAGTGATTTGAGGGCTTTTTGTGATTGATTATCTA
>PVLC010024605.1:0-24484 GCA_004027655.1 Graphiurus murinus | reverse complement strand
GAACTCAGGGGCATTCTACCTTCGAGCTATACCTCCAGCCCTATTTTTTATTCTTTATTTTGAAACCAAGTCTCACTAAGTTGCGGAGTGCCTCACTAGGTAGCTGAGGCTGGCCACAAACCCAGATCCTCCGGTCTCAGCCTCCCAAATGCTGGGATTACAAGCGTGCGCCACCACGCCCGGCTCCTACCATTCTTCATTATGACTTTTTGAATATTTTTTGGCTCCTATCACCTGTTTAGTCTTCCGTAGAACCTCAGATTTGTTCAGTCAAACATAAAAAAAAGAACAACAACAAAAAAACACCACCTTTTGAGATTTTGAATTTATAAATTAACTTCTAGAAAAATTTCTTTTACAATATGAAGTCTTTCTATTCATGAATATAGCATTTCTTTTAATTTACTGAAGTCTTCTCTTGGATCCCACTTGCAAAAATGTGTTCTTGTAATCCCCAGTAATTTTATATTTTGCATTGCTACTGTAAATGAAATTCTTCAATTATATTTTTCCAATTGGTTATTTATGGCAGACAAGAAAGCTATTAATTTTACTACATATTTTTAAACTGGCTATCTTAATAAACTCCTTCTTAAAACAAGTATCTTCCTCAGTTAATTCCTTTGAAAATGTAAGGTAATTTACCTAAAAGACAGCAATAATTTTATTTTTCCATCCCAATATTTTTACTTCTTATTTTTCTTGTCTTGTTTCACCCTCTAAAACTTCTAGAACAGTGTTAACCGAATGACAACAATGCTACTAATTTCTGTTTTAGTCCATTTCTGTTACTGTAACAAAATACCTGGAGCTGGATAACTTTATAGAGAAAAGATACTTATTTAGCTTACAGTTTTGAAAGCTTAAAGTCCAAGACTGAGCGTCCCCATTGGTTCAGCTGCTGGTGAGGGTCTACCTAGCAGCACACGGCATCAAGGTGGGAACGCTTGTGGAAACGAGAAATGACACGGGGAGACAGAAAGCCAGAGAACAATTTAAGGATCAGGCACAGGCTTTGAGAACTCTGGGGTCCCTCAAGAACTATGCTAATCCCTTCTGAAGGTAGCCCCTCCCCTAATGACCTAAGACCCTCCCTCTAAGCTCCGCCTCTTAAAGGTTCCTTACCACTCCCAACATCACCATCCTGGGCCCAGGCTTCCAACACAAAAGCTTTTAGGGGACATCTACCCTGCAGCGACTTCCCACGGCACACACAAGACTTGACAAGGAGGGGTGAGGATGGGCACGATTTACATCAGACTTCGCCTTGGTCCTGCCGTCCGTCCCAAGGGCAGACAGGGCTGGTCTCCAGCTCTGTGTTCAGGATGAAGGAGACAGGGCCCCCCATGCATCCCTCCACCTGCCTGTCAATTGAGTCCTCTACCCCTCCTTCAGGAAGCCTTCCAGGACCATCCAGACAGAAAGTGGCCACCAGACTTTTGAACCTGGCAGAGTACTAAATGGCTTTCACCTACCTCCCCGCAGCATAACTTGCCAGGACCCAAGACCACCTCTCTACCCACATCTGGCCAGCTGACTCCTCACCCAATCTCCACAAATTGGCTGAGACAGAACCTCCATCTGGTCAAAACAGGAGTCACCAAGTAGATCTTGGAGAAGGGTAGCCAAGCCCTGGGCTCTCCCTAGAAGCCACAATCTTCCTGGTTCACACAATGGTGAGGATCAAGGTCATCTGACCCCCATCCTACAAGAAGACTTGAAAGACAAACTTAAGTGAAGAGGTGGCAACCACATCGGGTACCTGAACAGCCAGAGGAGGGAGGCTGGGACAGGCAGAGGCAGGAGAATGACTATGGAAACATGCACTGTGCACAACTGGAGACCAGCTATGGGGTTCAAAGCCCAGGCCTGTAACGGACGCATGGAGACTCACGGAGAAGGGTCCAGCTGCACCTCCTGCCCGCCTCTTAGAGGGGCCACGCACTACTTCTGATGAGCTCCTTTTCATCAAAATAGCATTTTTTTTTTTATTATAACGAGTTAGCCAGGCGTGGTGGCGCATGCTCGTAATCCCAGCATTCAGGAGGCTGAGACGGGAGGATCCAGGCTCAAAGCCAGCCTCAGCTACCTAGTGAGGCCCTCTGCAACTTAGCGAGACCCTGTTTCAAAATAAAGAATAAAAAATAGGACTGGGGGGTATAGCTCCGATGTAGAATGTCCCTGGGTTCAATCCCCAGTACTGTAAAAAATAATAATAATAATAATAAAGAATTAAGTTTTTCAGGGGTGGGCGGAGAAAGGTCCCTTAATGCTGATTATGTGCCAGGTACCTGCCTCAGTACCTTGCATATTGTATCCATTTTAGGCTGCACAGTTAACCCTGAAACCATGTTACAAATCAGGCCACTGGGGCTGGAGATTACATAGGATCCAGCAAGCCCACAGCTGGGTATATACCCAAAAGCGGCCAAAGCAGGGGCGTGAACAGATAGGAACACCCAGGTCCCTAGCGGCTTTCTTGGCTTCAGCCCAAAGGTGCAACCCCAGTGTTCATGGATGGAAAAAAAGTGCATAAACTGTGGAGTCTACACACAATGGAAGATCATGCAGTCTAAAAAAGGAAGGAAGTTCTGACGCATGCATGCTACAACACAACACGGACAAGCGCTGAGGACATTATGCTAAATAAAATAAGCCAGACACCAAAGGACAAACGCTGTATGGTTCCACTGCTGTGAAGTCCCTAGAGCAGTCGAGAGTCACTGAAACAGGAAAAAAGCACGGCAGTTGCCCCGGGGCTGGGAGGAGGGAACGGGAGGTGGTTGCTTTAATGGAGACAAGAGATTCCGTTTGGGAAGAGGAGAAAGTTCTGCCGACAGAAGTGGAGGGTGAGGGTTGCACCACACTGTGAATGTACTTACTGCCACTGAACTGTACACTGGAGTTTTTCGTTAAGCATTCTGTTGAAATTATATGTCACCCTCAAGTGATTGCATAAATAAATGTGAGCCATGCGTGGTGGCGCAAACCTGTAATCCCAGTACTTGACAGGCTAAGAAAGGAGAGATCGAAGGTTCAAGGACAGCCTCAGCAAGTAGTAAGACTCACATCAACCTACTGAGACCCTATTTCCAAATATGAAATAAAATCGGACTGAGGGTGTAGCTGGAAGGTAGAATGCCTCTGGGTCCAATCCCCCAAAACCACAAAAAATAAAGAAAGAAATATGTTTTAAACATTAAAAAAAATTATCAAAATGGTAAATGTTCCAGGGTGTGTGTGTGTGTGTGTCACCACAATCAAACAAAAAAAGAACTCTGCGGCTAAGAGAAATGAAAAGTAACCTGCCCCACTAGTAGTAAAGCAGTAAAGTCCAAATATCCCATTGCTAAATCCAGAGTTCAGGAAGTCTTCCCTTCATACCACTTCCCTAGAAACATGCACCCTGCCCCAGCCTCACATCCTGCAGATCTGACCTTGCACAACAAAGGTCTTACTGTCAGCGTCCTGTCCGGACCCTCCAGGAACTCAGGATGAGGTCCCTGCTGATTCCCGGCAGCGTCTCCACTGCCTCCACTGCCTGCCTGCCTGCCGGGCTGCACCCAAGGCAGCAGGACTTTCTTGAGAGCTGTGCATGTGGAGTAACTGTGAGGACAAGCCTGGAGACTGCAGAGGAGCTGAGGGAGAAACGGGTGCCCAAGCCCCAGCTCCTGTCCCCACAACACGACAATATCCACGGGGCGTCAGGCCCTCCATGCCATGGTTCAAATAAAAATGTTTCCCCCCAAAAAATCACGAGTTGGCAATGTGAAAATGTCCAGAGGTGAAATGACTGGATCGGGACCTAATCTCATTGGTAAATTGAGTGGGTGATAAACGCAGGCTGGTAGGGTGCAGCCCTGAGGACCACCTCCATCCTGGGCCCTATCCCCTCGGGTCTCCTCTCTCCTGTTTCCCAGCTGCTGAGCCGTTTCCTTCACCACGCCCCGCTGCCATTGGTTTCTGTGTTGGAGGCGGCCCACCATGGACAAGCCCTGAAACCGTGAGCCGAATAAACTTTTCTTCCTTTAAGTTGCTCTTGCCTGGGTATTTTGGTCACAGGGATGGAAAAGCTGACTAAGACACTTCTCTACCAGCCACCCGATCCCACCTCCTCTCCTCCTGCCAAACCCCAAGCCCTTCACAATAAGGCTTAAAAAAAAAAAAAGGAAATATTCATTTACTTATAAATTCTAAAACATACCAGACTCTCACCAAATTCCACATGCCTCTGTCCTTCCTCTTGTGCCTCTCTTGGCTGGACGCGCTCTCCTCTTGGGACACCTCAGTCAGACCCCAGGGCAAAATCCAAGGCCACCCTCAGCGGTTGGCTCACCCTGGGCCTTCCTGACTCTCTCAGGCAGCTCTTAAGGACTTCTGCCTCTCTCTCTTTCTGTCTGTCTGTCTGTCTGTCTGTCTGTCTCTCTCTCTCTCTCTCTCTCTCTCTCTCTCTCTCCTCAGAACTTTAACCCAGCAAATGTAGCATTTCATTTTAATCATTTATTTGTTTAAAAAAAAAAAAAGAACCCAGTAGATAGTAAGTTACTTACAAACAGGGATCTTATCTGTATTTCTTTTTCTTTTTCTTTTTCTTTTTCTTTTTTTTGGTACTGGGGATTGAACTCAGTACCAACTCGGAGTATTCTACCTCCGAGCTCTACCCCTAGCCCTATTTTTATTCTTTATTTTGAAACGGGTCTCACTAAGTTGCAGAGGGCCTCACTAAGTAGCTGAGGCTGGCTGCGAACCTGTGATCCTCCGGTCTTCAGTCTCTCAAGTACTGGGATTCTTATCTGTATTTCTAATGTCCAGACCAGGACCTGTCACAGAGCCCAATAAATGATGGCTGGATGGATGAACAAACGGACAAATGCACAGGCTGCTCTCTTGGCAGCAGAAACCACATCACTAATTGACTTTGTTTAAGCAAAGCAGTGGCTGTGATGGCGCTGTGGAGGCCGCCACACCCTCTCTCCTGTCACTCCCCATGGCCTGTCTGGCACCAGGTTCTCGATTCTCGATTCTGGCAGAGGCTGTGCTCATCATCGTGACATCAGAAGCATCCAGAAGGCGTAGACAGAGGCTCCTCAAATGCAGCGCACATGCTTGAACCACACTTCCTGCCTGACGTTTCCCTTATGGTGGAGAGCCCAGCAACGCGCCAAGCAGGACAAGCACTGGCCAGCAGGCCAGGCCATCAGGACCCAGTTGGCTGGGTGACCTTGGGCGAGTCCCCAATCCTCTCCGTTCTGTGACCTCCTTAGGATAACATGGGGGACATTCCCCACCCACCCCATCTCACAGACCTGTTTCGAAATCAAAAATAAAAGGGACTAGCGGTGTGTGGCTCAGAGGTAGAATGTCCCTGGGCTTGATCCCCAGTACCAGGAGAAGGAGAAGAAGGAGAGGAAGAAGGAGGAGGAGGAGGAGAGGAGGGGAAGAAGAAGAAAGAGGAAGAGGAGGAGGAGAGGAGGGAGGAAAGAAGAAGAAAGAGTAGGAGGAGGAGAAAAAGAAGAAAGAGGAGGAGGAGGAGATGGAGAAGAAGAGGGATAAGACAAGATGGAAGAAGAAATTGGAATAAGACAAGAACCCTCCAATAAAGAGAGCTGAACACTCTTAACAAGAAAAAATCAGGTGACAATGAGTCTATTTCTGGCACATCAACAACTAAAGCCACTTCAGAGCAGTGCCAACCATTTTGATTGATTCTCAAGGACAGAAGAGTGAGAGAAGAGGAGGAGAACACAGAACTGCTGAAGCAAATCACCACTAAACAAGCTCAGCCGTCAATATCCCCAGAGCCAGGCGTCCTTACAAAAAGCTTTGGCGCCCACTCTCCCCACCTCGGGTGGGTGCCCTGCCTCAGCTCCCTCATACGCACCGGCACCCTGCACCCTAACGGCAACCCTATGACAAGAGAAGCTGCTGACAATTGAGAAAACCAAGACAGACGTGGGGCAGCTTGCCTGAGCTAATAAGCAACACAGCTGAGACCAGAATGAAGGTCTCCTGATTCCCAGCTCCATGAAGACGTGTCGTCCAGCAAGTGAGGCCTCAAATTCTTTCCATTACACCTCATGCTTCCTTACAGAATCCTTGGATTATCTCCACAAGGGAAAGACACATTGCCGGGGAAAGCAATTCCAGCCCTGAGACACTGCCTGGTCTTCCCTGTGCCTGCCCCTCTAAAAACAAAACAAAACAAAAACAAAAACAACTCTCACGCCACCCAGATGTGGCAAGAGCTGAGCCCACGCATCACGCAGAGGGCCGTGTCAAACCGAGGCAGAGAAAGGAGGAAAGAGGAGCCCTTGGGAACAAGGCCAGGAGACCCTGGAAGCACCCAGCACAACAGACATCTGGTCAACCTGGCGGTGCATGGGAATGGAGCCCCAGGCCTCCCAGAAGAGGGATTAAGTTCGGCTGATGAATGAGTGGCATCCGTTACTCCTCGTGATTGCTCTCTCCAAATGCCCCTCTGGGACGCAGGGGAAATCTAGGTCATCAAGCCCGACTTCTGCTGGGAGACCAGAGACACTGACCAGACAACACCTGGACGAGCCCCTCCCCACCGCTCCAGGGAGCTGCAGGGTACCCGACCGTGGGCTCCAGAAAAAACATGTTTAAGCGTTTAAGTGATGGCTGGATCCAAGAGCAGGATGAAGCTTGAATGGCAAATGCGTTCTGTTGCTGGGGCCGGGCAGCAGCCTGACGCCCGGTGGCTGCATCTGAGACTTCTGTAGAGCACCCAGCACAACAGTACTGGACACAGAGTGGCATTTGTGAGTACGTGTGTGTGTGTGTGTGTGTGTGTGTGTGTGTGTGTGTGTGTTACTGAGAATAGGACCCAAGGGTATCCTACCACTGAGATACACCCCAGCCATTTTTATTTTTTTTTTTTTTATGTTGAAACAAGGTTTCACTAAGTTACCTGTGCACCAGCCCCAAACCTGCAATCTTTCTGTCTCAGCCTTCCAAGTACCAGGATTACAGGCGTGGGTCACCACGCCCGGCTCTAGTGAGCACTTCTTAATTATTAAAAAGCAAGCGTTCCTGCTTGATTCTGTGATCTGCAAGTGCCCTTTGCCCATAACTTGGATCAAGATTCCATACTGGCAAGGCTCCGCTGGGCTCCCCACTTCTTCATTGCTAACTTGAGCATCACCCCCATCCCCATCCTCAGAGTTGATAAAAGAAATAGCGTGCACAGGGCTGGCATGGCCCAGATTCCCAGAGAACGGTACTGATTATCTGCTTCCTCCAAATTGCCTGGCTTTCTTCTGGCCGGCTCTTCTGAAAAGGACAGATCCATGGTAGAGCCCTGCCTGCAACTCCTGGTTGATCTCAGGGGTTCAGAGGACCACTAACAGGTCATTCCTTTTCAGAGCTCACAGAAGGCAAGAAAACTCAACAGGGGCCCCATAGAGGAAGAGTGACACATGTCAGGGTGTGCCTGGGACAGCCTAGTTTGCATGACTGTCCCAAGGTCATTATTAGTAGGACTTTAAGTATATCCATTTGGACAATAACTTGAATGCTCATGCTACAAAGGGGGGGGAGGTGATATTTAATTGTATAAAATGACACATGTCGTCAATACTATGCCCAAGCCGTGACTTATCAGATTTATACATAAAAACAAAAGTTGCCAAGCGTGGTGGCACACGCCTGTAATCCCAGTACTTGGAAGGCTGAGACTAGAGGATCGCAGAGTTGAGACCAGCCTCAGCAACTTAGCAAGACCCTCAGCAACTTTGCAAGACCCTATTTCATAATTAAAATTTTTTTAAAGCCTTGGAGGTGTAACTCAGAGTTAGAAAAACCCTGGGTTCAATACTCAGTATATATAAAAAAAAAAAAAAAATTCCCAGCTAAAGGAAAGAAGCAGAATATGCCAGCCAAGAAAAAAGGAGCTATCTAGTCCAGAACTAATGGGCCACTCATGGGACAGAAATCAGTGCCCTGATCTCTGAGGGGCCCGTGGAGCCCCTTGGTGGATGCCGTGATGAGGAAGGCCTGGCTCGTGGCGCCCACAGGGCCCAGCCCTCTGCCTCCGGCTGACCTCTCCCCAGCCCACGAACTGTGTTGGGCCCTAGATGACTAAACGCTTCCTTATCCGAAACTCCCACTGGGGAAGAATTTGTCACCAGGAGGGCCAGAGGAAAAACCAAGGGCCAGCACAGGACGCTCCAGGGCCGTGGGGAGGGGCATCAGGGCTGGTGCAGCAGCCAGGGATGAATCGCCCTGCAGACTACCACAGGACTCCACCTGGAAGGCGGAGGGGCCCCGGCGGGCGGCAAAGGGCACAGTGATGAGCCAGGATGGAGTCTGCCTCGTTCACACCCCCAAAGCGACCGAGGATTCACATCTAAGGAGAGTCATCGGCGCGAAGAGTCGGTTCCTGGAGACGATTGTGTACCTCTGTGGAGACAGGTGTGTAGGCACCCAATTCTACATAATTTGGAGGAGGAAGAAGTGAAAAAAAAATTTCTTATAGGAAATCCTCTTATAGCCAGGTGTGATGGTGTACACCTATAATCTCAGTATTTGGGAGGCTGAGATAGAAGGATTGCAGGTTCAAGACCAACCTCAGCAAGTAGTGAGATTCTCATCAACCTACTGATACTGAGACCCTATTTAAAAAAAAAAAAAAAAACAGGGCTGAGGGGTGTAGCTCAGAGGTAGAATGTCCCTGGATTCAATCCACCGTCACTCACACACACACACACACACTCACAAAATCCTCTTACAGTCCCATTTTTTTGTTTGTTTGTTATTTTTTGTTTGTTTGTTTTTGTTTTTTAATACAGATGCTGTGTTCAGAACACAAACTCTTTATACGCATGTAAAGACCAACAAACCGTGAACTCTCTTCCTGGTCTCAGCAAGCGAAAGGCAACAGAACCATCTGGAACCTCAGTGCAGGAGAGGCGCACCATGATGCACCGAGAAGGTTGGCGTGTGACAGAGGACAGAGCAGGTGAATGAGAGACAAGAGGCAGATCACTGACAGACTGGACAGAGGACTGATCAAACAGATAAAGATAAATCAGATATAAAGGCAGATTAGATAGTCTCAATGCATAGACTGCACTGATGGATATATGATAGATTCGATGACAGAGAGAGAATACATATGAATGTATAGAGTGAATGTTTGTGTCTCCCCACAATTCTTATATTGAAATCTGGGCGCTCGGGTGATGGCATAGGCGGTAGGACTTTGGAGAGGTGTTCAGGTCACAAAGATGGAGCCCTCATTAATGGGATTAGTGCCCTCGTAAAAGAAGCCCCAGGGGAGCTTCACCCCTGTACCACGCAAGGACGCGGTGAGAAGACAGAGCCCTCGCCAGACACCAGACCTGCTGGTGGCTTGACTGTGGACTCCTGGCATCCAGAACTGTGAGAAGTAAATTTCTGTTGTTTATAAGCCATAGTATTTATGGCGGTGTGTTATGATAGCCCAAACAAACTAAGACGGTGAGGATTACATAGAAGATAGATGATACATAAATATATAGAGAGATGATAAACAGATGATAGATAGATAATAGAAAATAGATACATGATAGATTGATAGATAATAGATATAAAATAGAAAATAGAAAAGACACTAGCTAAGCCGGGCGTGGTGGTGCACGCTTGTAATCCCAGCATTTGGGAGGCTGAGACCAGAGGATCCTGGTTCGAGGCCAGCCTCAGCTACCTAGTGAGGCATTCCGCAACTTAGTGAGACCCTGTTTCAAAATAAAGAATAAAAAATAGGGCTGGGGGTGTAGCTCAATGGTATACCCTGAGTCCATCCCCAGTACTGCAAAAAAAAAAAAAAGGACACTAGCTACACTAGATAGATAGATAAGATAGATATACTAGCTAGATAGATATAAAATAGATATAGATAAGACCCTAGCTAGATAGAAAAGAAATAGATGATAGATGGATAGGTGGAAAAGAAGGGAGGGAAGAAGGAAGAAAGGAAGGAAAGGAGGAACTGATTAGACAGATTAGAGATTCACAAGTATACCAAAAGTATCACATTGTTTAGTAGTAAGATACAAAAAAAAACTCAATTACTGTACATAATCTTAAGAACAGTATCGTTTCCCTTTTATAGATGTAGAAATTGCCATCTAGAGATGTCTTAGGAGGATCATCCCTGTCAAACAGCAAGTCCTGGAAAGGGAAGCTGGACTCAGCTCTCCCGCCCCAGCCCGCCCTGCCCCTGGTGCCGCTTGCGGTCTCGTCCTCAGAAATGTGTGAGGTTCGGTGAGTTCCACCCAGCTGCACGGGAGGGCCGGGGCAGGAGACCTGAATGGTTGCCCTAGGAGCCCCTGATTCTATGTTAGTACTGGCATCTTTTAATTTCTTCCTCACAGGCTCCCCACAAGGAAGGATTCCAGTCCTGGCCTATCATTAGCGGGAGATTAGGTCATAAACAGTACTGATTCAACCTAAAGCCACTAGGGTTTTCTCAGAGAAACTGCACGGCAGGTGGCCGATGGCGCTGGGGATACGGTCCCCGCTCCAGCTCCACTCTGCTTCGCCACCCCCAAGTCCTAATCCTCCCCTCTCCTCTCACCCTGTTAGGGAATTAGCCAAGCAAAACCTTCCGGAACACCAAGGTCACCCGCTGAAGGTAGAGGTCAATCGGCTCACCCCAACCTGCTTCATACATTTCTGGACAGAACCTGGCTCTAGAATCAATCCACCTTGCCCCAGGTGGGATTCTCCTTGCTTTGCAAAGAGGACAGGACAGAGCAGGGAACCAAGAGCAGAGGGCATCTCCAGCTTTTGGGAAACCTTGGCAGACATCCCTTTGGGTTTACCAGAAGTCCAACCGTTGGAAGGAGCTCTCAGATCCATGGCTCTTGGTGCTGGCTGCCACCTGGAAGCTTCTGAAACTCCTAGGACCATCAGATCAGAAGGGCTGCTCTCTAACGCGCCGTCCTAGTTTCTAATGACTGCCCGTGCTCACTGCCAAACTCCCCTTCCCTGGAGAGGAGTCCCGACCACCGCGGCCCAGCCTCCCGCTGCATCCCCTCTGTCATTAGGGGAACATTTAGTCACGTTCAAAGAGAGCTGCCTCCCAGATGGGTTAGCCAGAAAGAACTCTAATTTCTACTCGCTGTAATTCCCCTTTATCATTAACCACGGCAGTTCAGGCTGACTAAAGGCAAGGAATTTGAGTAAATGGTTTCAGCCGGCAGTAGCAGCAAATCAGGGGCTAGGTCCTCAAACCCAAAGTCATAGTGGTCATTTCTGGGGAAGAAACAGAAAGGTCTTCTCATGGAGGAAAAGAAAGAGGCAGAAAGGGCCCTTCGTGGAGTGGTTGAGAGCCAGAGCCACAGACAGCAAGGGGGAAAGCACAAATCCCTTAAACCACTCCTTAAGACAGTCGATTCCCTTTTAAACACTGGACCGAGTTAATTTTGTCAAGGAAGTGCTCACCTACGATGGGGCTTTCATATGAAAAGCAAAAAGCAAACTGGCCCCAACCGAGGCAGGAGAAATGAAGTGATCCCCCGGTGTCAGTGCCTGTCTTAAACAGGAGGAGGGATCTTAAAGGCAACCACTGGAAACAGCATGGCGAGGTGTTGTCTTAGGTGACTAAGTGGGTATGCCCCGCTTAGTAAGCACCGTATCCCCTACATCTCCACGTGAGAACCGGCCAGGACCAGTCTCGCTGCCAAGCTTTGGGGGGAAGGAAGGCAATGGAGACAGGCAATAGGGTGCAGCACTCCCCCAAACCTGAGGATTCTGCAGTCAGAGAGGAAAGACAGAAAAGGGGTGGGGCGGCTCTGCTTGCATCAGTCTGCTGTGTCCAGCGAAGGGGGCCATGGCCGACTCCACCAGAGAAGCGGCTGCCCCAGGACCAAGTTAGAGCTAGCAAGAGCGGAGGGGGCCACAGGCCAGGGCCCTAGCCAGGCTCATTCAATAGCCTATCAGGCAGCCAGTGTGGCTAGCTCCCACGCACGCTGGGCCATTAAAAAATACATGGAGCAGCTGGGCACAGTGGCACGCACCTGTAAATCCCAGCACTTGGGAGGCTGAGACAGGAGGATCAAAGGTTCAAGGCCAGCCTCCTCCGCAATTTAGCAAGACCTTCAGCAACAGAGTGAGATCCTGTTTCAAAATTTAAAAATAGATAAATAAAAGTAATAATAATAATAATAAAGGTCTAGGGGTGTACTTTGGAGGTAGAGTGCCCCTGGGTTCAATCCCCAGTACCAAGAAAACAAACATAGATGGAGTACAATGTGGACCCTGCAGAAGTCTACGCCCAGCTCACTGGGCTGGGGCACAGGACACTCGTCATGGGAGCTCCTGTGTGCAAGGAGGAATCAGGAGACCCGGATGCTGACCCCTGGAAGCTGGTCCCTCATCTGCAAAGGCCAGGCAGGCCTTGCTGGACAACACTCCAGCTCCCCCACCCCCGGGCCTGCCTCTGGCTGTCTGACGAGGAACTCCCCCTAGACTGAACACCCTGCTCTAGGTGGGCAAAGCCGAGATTTCAGATTCTCTAAGCTCGAAGGGCACCACGGACACGCAGAGGCAGCACGGGGCGCAGCGAGGACGCGGATGTCTCGGGAGGTGAGGGCCCACCGCTTCGTGAGCTGGCTCTCAGGACCCGGTGCCGGCCAGACACTGGCAGATTGCGGTAAGCACCACCATGGCTGTGAAATGGGATCTAGAAGACCACACTGGAATGTCGCTGCTTCTGCAAAGACCTAGTGGGTCCCTGTTGCTGCTGGCCCGCCCGGCTGTCTGGTCAAGGCCCACGAGACCCCTCTGGAGAGAAAGTATCCTGTGCTGTGTGTGCGCCAGAGCTTCGGGGAGGGCTGTGCACAGGATCCTTCGTCTTCCTCCCTCTCTTCCTCCACACCGCTCAGCACAGGTCTCCAGTAATAGGCCCCCGCTACGTCGGCGAGTGGGCAGAACCTTCCAGTCCAGCCACCAGGGCTGAGATTGGCACAATAACACCAGAGCGGGCCCGGGCCCTTGGCATCTGCTTGCAGAAGGCGCTCGGGGCTCGGGGTCCTTGGGCAACAGCGTGCTCCCCCGCCCCATCCCCTCTGCCCAGCGCTCAGGGAACCCGCAGGAAGCGCCGAGAGCAGAGTCTACACTGACGTCGCGTCGGATAACGTGGCTTTCTAATCTCCAGACCACAGGCAGATTTGGTGGCAACGGCTTCGGCCCTGGACTTTGAAACTTTAGTATGATGTGGTCGGGTGTTTTTGTAAACAGTTTCTAACCCTCATCAAATCAATGCTGCAGAGGGAATCATTAAAGTATCAATTACAGACACATTCCTATTATAGAGTGTGTGTGTGTGCCCACACACGCACGCCTGTCATAAACAGGGAGCAGACCCAGATGCCACGTGAATGAAAAGATGACAAGCGGTGGGGGGGGCGTGCCCCAGTGGACTCTGAGCCCTGTCCCCTCCCAGGCCTCCTGCTCAGACAGACCCCAGGGGCTTCTGGGAAGGCCTGCTGAGTCAGCCCCGGTGCTCGGGACCACGTGACCAATCCAATAGAAGCTGCCTTCTCAGAGCCAGGCCTGTCGCTAAGAGAGCCACCAACACTTCTGTCAGAACAGGCCAGAGAGAGGGGACACCCTCTCCCTGGGATTCCCCGCCCACCTCCATCCCAGAATTCAGAAAGAGCAGTTGCTTCCGCCAGGGTGAACAGAGTTAACACATAAACCCTCCTCCTCCCTCTGGAACATCAGCCAACCAGGACACCAGGTCTCATGGGAATCTCCATTCATTCATTCATTCAACTCAGGCATTAATGAAGTGTCTCCCAACAGTGACACACCGCTCAGGGAGTGGGGCATGCAGAAACAAAACAGAAGCTGGGCACAGCAGGGCAGAGGCACACGCCTGTAACCCCAGTACGTGGGAGGCTGAGACAGGAGGATCACAGGTTTGAGGACAGCCTCAGCAACTTAGCAAAACCTGTTTCAAAAAACTGAAAAGTAAAAAGGGCTGGGGGTATAGCCTGGAGGTATAGCTGGGGTTCAGTCCCCAGTACCAAAACAAAACAAACAAACAAAAAAGAGAGAGGCACTGGTTGAACCACAAGGCTGTGGGATAAATGGCCATTGTTTGCCGAGGGGCAAAGAAGAAAGAGTGGATTTCGGGAATGAGGCTGGGAAGGAGCCCGGTGAGGGGACCCCCAGGCCTGCCAAGCGTCTGAGGGTAACGAGGATCCTCAGAGCAGAGAAAAGGCGGCAAGTGCACCCCTGGCTGAGGGGCCCACGTGAGCCACGGCTGGGGCAGAAGGTCGGGCCTCTTCACGAGCAAAAGGGAGCCACTGCCGGCTTCAGAGGGAGGAGACAGCCCGAGCAAAGCTGGGCTGGAGAAAGAGCCCAGCCACAGGGGCAGCGACACTCCTGAGACACTCCCAAGAGCGGGGACAAGACCCCAGTAAGACAGCTCAGGTCAGAATCGGGGCGCGCCAAGAAACAGGGGCAGGAGCGGACACGGAGACAAAACCCACTCGAGGTGGTGTGAATAGTGAGGACTCCAGGGTGATCTGGGGCAGCCCCCAGGGACCAGGGGCTGGAGGCGTGGCCGGAGTATTGGAGGAGAGGGTGTGTCATGTCTGCCTCGGGGGACAGCTGATGGAGGGGGCTGAGGCGCATCCAGGAGCATCCAGAGAAGAGACAAGTCTGGAGTTCAGGATCAAGGTCCCCTTTGAACCTGCAGTAACAGCTTCTCCTAATCTTATCTGTGCTCAAGCCCAATCGCACCTCTGCTTGGACGGAGCCACCCAGGGACCAGGAAGCCCCTTGGGCAGGCTGCACCTCAGTCCCACCCCTCTATGGAAAGCCTTGGGCTCAGTGTGGTAGAACTGACATTCAGCGCGCAGCGACTCCTGATCCCGGGAGATCCAGAGTCCAGAGATCTGGCATGGACTTCGGAGAGCTCGGCAGCAGGCCCTCTGTATCTATGGGTTCTGTGTCTGAGATCAATATTTTTTTTTAATTAATCAGAGATCAATATTTTTTTTTTTTTTTTGGACTGGGAATTGAACCCAGAGACATTCTACCTCTAAGCTATACCCCCAGCCCTTTCCCCTTTTTTTTTATTTTTTATTTTGAAACAGGGTCTCACTAAGTTACTAAGGATCTCACTAAATTGCTAAGGCTGTTCTCGAACCTGTGATCCTCCTCGTCTCAGCCTCTGAAATACTGGGATTACAGGTGTGTGCCACCACCGCACCCAGCTCTTCTAATACATCTTTTAGAAAATTTCACATTCGGGAGGCTGAGACCAGAGGATCCGGGTTCGGGGCCAGCCTCAGCTACCTAGTGAGGCACTCCGCAACTTAGTGAGACTCGGTTTCAAAAGAAAGAATAAAAAATAGGGCTGGGGGTGTAGCTCGGAGGTAGAATGCCCCTGAGTTCAATCCCCAGTACCGAAAAAAAAAAAAAAAGAAAATTTCATCTATGCAGCCAGGCATGGTAGTGCATGCCTGTGATACCAGTACATGGGAGGCTGAGACAGGAGGATTGCAGGTTCAAGGCTAACCTCAACAACTTAATGAAACCCTGTTTCCAAACCAAAAAAATTAATAGGGCTAGGGGTGTGGCTCAGAGATAGAACACCCCTGGGTTCAATCCCCAGTACCACACACACACACACACACACACACAAAATCATCTATGCTAAACAGTTACACTTTTATTTTGGGGGTCATCATTCCCTAAACAATACAGTATGACAGCTATATACATAGCACTTACATCGTACTGGGCATTTTAAGTAACCTCTAAGGATGCGGGAAAGTACATGATGTGCACAGGTTCTACACAACCACGAGGCCATTTCATATAAAGGATGAGAGGGACCTCAGATTGGGTCTCCACCGGGGGTCCTAGAATCAGTCACCTGCAAATGCCCAAAGACAGCTGCACATTCCATTCGCCTTGATAGCCTTCGTCTTATCACAGCATCTGACTCATAGTAAACACTCGAAATTGTTCTGGACTTGAGCTAAATGCCAGTTCATTCAAGGACCACACGTGTAAGCTCGCTCCGCTACATCTTAAACGAAATGGCAAGACCTGGACCGAGACACCAGAGAAAAGAAGCAAGCAAGCAAACGTGGATCTATTCTCAAATTTCCTGAATTGACCCAGGGTCTACTGTCCTTGCAAAGAGCTAAAGTCTCCGATTAAAACACAGATTCCCAGGTCCCCCCAGCAGATTCTCTACTTCCATAGGATGGGAGGGGCCCGGGAGGCAGAACGTTTAGGAAGCACCTCCAGGTGACACCCAGGGGCAGGGCACTGGCCAGGCCTGGGGAGCCCTTGTGTTCAGCGAATGCTCAGGCCAGGGCCCCTGACAGGCGGGGCCTCTGTTCTCAGGCTCCGCAGGGAGAGCCGAGCTCTGGAAGGTAACAGAGATGGGGCTGCTGGTCCTCCCTCCCTTGAGATGGAATGACAACGACTACCACATCCCAGAGCTCCCTCTAAACTAGGGACTGTGCTGATGCAGCCACAGTCCATCTTTGTGACAACCGTCCCCATTCTGCAGATGAGGCAACTGAGGCCGCAGCGGCACCACTGGGAGGCGGTGGGCCAGGGCTGCGCACACAAGGCGCACACCTGCTATCGGCCCCTGGCACACAGGAAGTGTCAGCAGGAAGTGCGCTTTCCTTTGCCCTCCGTCTTCCCCTCTGCAACATGGAAGGAACTGTTCCCACCTGCTTCTTGAGGCTCCAGGCTCCCAATAAGGCTGGTGACCACAGAATTCCTGGGGAGTCTGCAGCATTTCCCCAAAGCAGCACCCCAGCCACCCGCATGACCCCCTGGCCAGCCTGGATGCCACCGCCCACACATCCCTGCATGGAAAGGCCACAGGCCTCCGCTTGGCCCACAAGCAGCCCACGGCGCAGTGCTCAGCGGCAGGCTCTGTTGGGTGGCAATAACATTATTTTCTCCGGCTGGCACGTTGTCTTTTTAAAACTGGGAACACTTGGCTTCATTTTAATCCGTGGGCAGTGCCACGGCTGCCAGAAATGGAGCCCCCAGGGCCTGTGATCTGGGCAACACGCAGCCAGCAAGGGAGAGGTGAAGGTGCGTGTAGCGGGCCAGTGACACAGCCTGAAGAAGAAGAGGTGTAGGCGGCCTCTGCGCCAATTTACTTCAACGGCTGCTTTCGGCGACAGCTACGGGCACACCGGGTTTGCACTTGACTTTGTCGTTCAAAATCTCCTGGGCATCTCCTCCGGACCTCAATATGCATTAAAGCAGCTCCAGTCTCACTGAGGAAGCAGCTCACAGGCACCAGCCAGCTGCGTTAAACCAGCCCTCCTTGCAAAGCCTCCCGCCCTGCAAAGCCAGGGCCAGCCACTCACTTACTTGAAGCAATGCAGAATGTGTGGCTAGGACGCAGGAAAAAGAAAATAACCCCAACTTCGTCATCTGTGTGGCTACGCCGCCTCTCCCCAGGGAAAGGCAGGCTGGTGGAAATCCCATACAGGTCAGCTACCACCGGTGCTTATTGGCAGGAGTGCTTACTACTTTTCACAGGCTGCAGAAGCAACGGAGCTGGGGGGTGTGATGACTTTGAGCACACACAGCCACCAAGGGGGACTTTGGTTCTTTGGGGTTTACCCATTAAATCCCCCTACCCTTTAGCCAGACAGATTGCACCCTGGAGGAGCAGCCATGCTAAATACTATGGCATTCCGCCCAGCGGGCCCAGCAGGACATCTGATGGTTCACTCCCCTGGACCAGCTGCTCACTAGTCCAGGCTCCCTGGAATGGGACAAGTGTCCCTGTCACTGCTGCACAGAAGGAACCCACCTGGATGAACGGAAAGAAGCCCAAAGCCGCTACGGGAGAAGGCCAAAAAGAGTCTGGGGAGCCTCCAAGATGGATACGCCCCTGCAGCGGGTGGAGCAAAGGCAGAAAGGGACACGAGACACGAAGAGAAAAGGGTCACAGCTTGGGTGATTGCAAGAAGCAAAGAGAACCCGTGCAGCCATGAAGGAGAGGAGAAAATTGCCTAATAGGGCCCCTCAAGAAACAGGGCCCTCGGGTATCTGCCGAGAATCGTGCATTTAATTGAGGGTAAAATCTCTCTCTGAGCTGGGGCGGGGGGCGGGGGGGCTGAATAGGATTTACTTGTCAGCCAATCCTTCATCGTGCACATGAGTCGCTAAGGCCCAGACAAGTGAGGCAGCCTGCCAGAAGTCACACAGCAAGTCAAGTGTTGCAAGCGACCGGGCATTTCCCCTGGGAGGGGTCCTCTCATAACTGGCACCAGCATCCATTCATTCAGGAAATATTACTGATGGCTTATTGCACCTCGGTGACCCACACGGGGCCCCCCCCAGAGCCTCCATCGGAGCTCAGAACTCGGGGATATCACCACCTTGACCTGGTTTCCTCTTCAGCAAGGTGACACATGAAGGGTCTGTGCTTTTTCCCAGCTGAGCTACTCTGCAGCCTGCCCGCCCGGAAGAAAGGAGGAAAGACCCCTCGGCCCCATGCATCCTGAGCAAGCCACAAAGCGGCAGCCCGGGCACCCGCCACCAGCCCTGGTGCCATCAAGTTTTCTCTGATTTGCCTAAATAAACAGGGTTGCTGAGAAGGATGGTCAGTGTGAGAAGTGGAATCGAATAATTTCCGACAGCCATTTTCACTAAGCTATAACTATCCTCTGCTCTGCGCCACGGGCCTTTTGGATTATTGTTATAATCTCTACTCCTCACCCTCAAAGGAGGGGTGCGGAGGACACTAGAAAACAAAACGTACAGGTATGCATGAGGGGCCCCCAGAGGACACCGCCCCCCCAGGCTAGAAGACACATGGCCTGAAGCGGGACAGAAGTAGCAAAGCTTAGCAGACACTGAACACCAGCATGGGGAGGGAGGACGCCAGGGGGGATGAACCTGCAATTGAAACGGCGGGGCTGCGTTCTTCCAGCTCAGGAAAGACAGAAAAGTGGCTTCCAGACAGACCCCAAAGCCACAGGCAAAAAGACCACCACTGAAAGGAAGTCCCGCTTCTGTAAAGCAGACACAGCAAAGTTCCTCCTACATTGACCCTCTCCTTTCGTACAAGACAGATGGCATACAGACTTTCACTTTCGGTATCATCTATTCCGTGAAATATGGAGCCGATGGGCCACTATGAGGCTTGGCCACCTCCTCAAAACCAAGGTGACATTTGCAGAAAGAGGCACTCTGGAATCTGCCTTCACGCCGGGGCTATGTCTGGTGAATGTGCTTTAGCTTTGGCTGAACCAAAAGCCCTTGGAGCAAGACTGAAGGTCACCAGGCTATGGGCACCAGGCTAAAGGGTTCTTACTATCTAAGGCTACTCTGCCAAGCAGGGATGTTTCTTTCCTTTAAGGTCCAACCCAGAATAGAAAGTGCTTTTACCCATTTGATCTTCCTATCACTGAAACAGAGGTTCCTGGTTCAACATTTTATTTGCTGCGTGCCATCTTTATCCTGAAAAGAAACACCCTTTGGAATATATATTTTTTAATCAAAATCAAATACTTCTGGGAAAAGGCTCCAAAATGGTAGTTTTAAAGATGACTCCAAATGCTGTCTATTTTACAACCAAGTCACATTTTGGAGGCCAAAGAAGACAAGAGTCCCCAAGTGGAGAAAACAAGAAGCCATTCTTCTTTTCCTACCCAAGTTCCCTAGAACCACAGACTGGAGTTTACCTGGAGAACTCCAAGTGGCACATAAAACGAGGGTCAGGAAACTAGACAGGTGACTAACCCACGCAGGCCCCTGACGTGGTGGGTCAAACTCCTGCACAGACCATCCACCTCGAGAAGGAAGAATCAAAGAATAGAGACTCGTTTGCACACTCTCGCGGTACTTTAGCGAGACAGGGATGGTGCGGGAGCTTCTTACTGATCATGGTGGATCCCCCGGCCAGGGCCGCCTTGGTTCCCTGGAAGAAGTCATCGGCAGACGTCATTCCCTGGTCGGGCATCTGGAAACGAGTATGAACATCAATTCCTCCGGGGATCACCATTCTGGAATGGGCTTCGATGGTCTTCACCCCTCCTGGCACGATCAGGTTTTCTCCTATTTGCCTAAATAAACAGGGTTGGTGAGAAGAAAGGTCAGTGAAAATGCAGGATCAAATCCGCCCTGACAACTGTTGTCACTAAGCTGTCAACTATCCTCTGCTCTGTGCCACGGACTTTTTGGATTATTGTTATTATTTATCACAGGAAGACTCCCTACTCCTTACCCTCAAAGAGGAGATGCAGGGGATGATAGAAAAGCATTTACCCCAGTACTTGGGAGGCTGAGACAGGAGAATCACAGGTTCACAGCCAGGCTCAGCTACCTAGTGAGGCCCTCCACAACTTAGTGAGACCCTGTTTCAAATAAAGAATAAAAAATGGGGCTGAGGGTGGAGCTCAGAGGTAGAATGCCTCTGAGTTCAATCCCCAGTACAAAAATATAAGAAGAAGAAAAGGGAATTTACATAGGCACCAGAGGTCCCATTCAAAGACTAGTCTCTAGAAACCCCTAAAACCAAATGATAACAAGGCCCTAATACATTTACATAAAACATCACTAGACCTTCTTATAACACACACACACACACACACACACACACACACACACACACACACACACACCACGGAGCTGATTATTCAATAGCAATGTGCTGCAGACCTGTCTGCATCTTCCAAACATTTATTTTGACCATATTCTTTTCAATAGAGAGAAAACAGAAGTGAAAGGGTGGAGATGGAACAAAGTAAGGCCAGGAAAAAAAAAAAAAGGAAACACTATAAATACAATGACCTTAAAACGTGGAAACAGGTGCTCAGCAATTCAAATAAAATCAGAAAAATAGTCCTCATGTTAGGGGCATGATTTGTTTCCTCTGTGTGTGTGTGTGTGTGTGTGTGTGTGTGTGTGTGTGTTTGTGGTACTAGGTATTGAACCCAGGGGCATTCTACCTCTGAGCTATACCCTGAGCCCTATTTTATTATTAATTTTTTTTTTTAATTTGAAACAGGGTCTCACTAAGTTGTGGAGGCTGGCCTCAAACCTGTGATTCTCCCGTCTCAGCCTCCCAAGAACTAGGATGACAGGTGTGTGCCACCACACCCAGCTCATTTCCAATGTTTCAGAAAATATTCTTACTACATGTTTGTACCAAGTTTCAAAAAAACAGAAAGTCAATCAAAGAGGGATGGATAAAGTTCTTAGACAAGTGGGTGGTGACGAAACACAGCTGCACACTGGCCTCCTTTCTCCCTTCCTGGTCAGGGCCCTCCTGCCAGGACCCAACGTGCTGTCTTATGATTGGGGTGGGGGTTAGGGATGGAAGGAGAAAGCCAGGGCCTTTGAGAGCACGGAGCTGAGACTGTCACACGCAAACACACATGGAGAAAACATTAAGTGTGGAAACGCTAAAACCTATTTTAGGTTCATAAATCAGGGTGTGAGCTCCAGGCTAGCTTTCCACTCCTCGACTGGTGTGCTGTGGGCCAGGACGAATGCTGCTTATTTAAAAGATGTCATTTGCTGGAGTGTTTGCCTTTAAGCAGATGTGCTCTTTCTCCAGAGCCTGCGAGCTGTCCCAGTAGAAAGGGCACGAGGACACTGGTATGCACTCGGCTCACTTAACCCTCCAGAGTCCAAAACTATCCAAACTCATAAGGGCTCTGTTGTTCCTCCTTCGTAACACAACACACAATATACACAAGGGCAGCCTTATCTGTGCTCACTGCCACTTAAAGAATGAAACCTAAAATCCCCCCAGGATTAGGCAGCTATTTGTCTGTGTCGCCTGGTAATTAACTGGGTGTCCTTCTATGGCCCTTTCAACTTGGAATCCTGATTGAGAAAGCAGATGTGCTGTCTTGATAGAAGAGGCTACGTTCCATGTCTGCTTCCTGATTGGGCGATTCATCCCAAACAGCTACTTTTAGCAAAGCCTTTAACATGTTCAATTTATCATAAACCAAGTATTTGAGCTGGCACCAACATGACACCATGTCACCTCCATTAAAAGTAGGAAATTGCCAGGTGTGGTGGCACATGCCTGTAATCCTTGTACTTGGGAGGCTGAGAGACAGGAAGATCGAAGGTTCGAGGACATCCTCAGCAAGTAGTAAGATTCTCTCAGCAAACTAGCAAGACCCTGTTTCCAAATAAGAAATAAAATCGGGCCAGGGGTGGACCTCGAAGGTAGAATGCCTCTGGGTTCAATCCCCAGCACCACACACGCACAAAAAAGTAGGAAATTACAGAATGCAACATGCAATGGGTATGCATGTAATTGAAACTTTAATTCCCAAATTTGAATTATCAAGCACCAGAAATCAAAGTGGGCTTAAAGTAAATACTAAGTTGATCACTCTTTGCATTACTAAACTTGAGACTGTGTGTGAAAGGCAGCTAAAGCTTGCCTGGGAACACGGGTGTGTGTGGGGGGGGGCGGGGGGGTCGTGCGGATACAGGTCTCTAAGCAGTGAGCTCCACTTACTTGATCAACCCATCCTCCATGTATATGTCTGCATAGAATGACTGGTCATCATTCACAATTTTTCCGCCTTTGATGAGCAGGCGATCACTCTGAAAGGAAGACACAGCGAGGTTACAACACATCACCGACCCATGAGAAACATGGGCACTAAGACAACTGAGTTGAGGGCATGTGCTCCCTCATCTAAACTCAAGTTCAACACGGGTCAACTCTGGAAAGATTCGGGGAGAAAGGCAAGGTCCCTGGGTAGCAACCCCTTCATCACTTGAAGGGTCAGAACACAATGGCAAAGCATACCCTAGATCATGTATCGTGTCTTTCATCTCAACCTTGGACCTGAATGAAGGCAAACATATATTTTTGAATATATATATATATATGTAATATATATATTGAATAATATTTTGTGCCCATCAAAGAGCAGTGAAGGTATTTTGGATAAAGAAGAAAATACTTTTAAAATGACTTCTGAGCCGGGCATGGTGGCACATGCTTGTAATCCCAGTGCTTGGGAGGCTAAGACAGGAGGATCACAGGTTCACAGCCAGCCTCAGCTACTTAGGGAGGCCCTGTGCAACTTTGAAACAAGACTGTTTCAAAATAAAGAACAAAAAATAGGGCTGGGGGGTGTAGCTCAGAGGTAGAATACCCCTGGGGGGTTCAATCCCCAGTGCCCAAAAAATAAAATGACTTTTGGCTAAACCTCATTTAAAATAAAAAAATACACCCACATGTAGGAAAGTCAAGCCTTGGCAAGGTTTGCGTCGGGGAAAATGGACCAAAAGTCTGTAGCCATGGGATACCCTACACAAACATGGCTCCACTGCAGGAAGGCTTCATTCAGCATATCCTTTATGCGTGCATTTATCATTGGGGTAAATCATAGCAAGTGTGGCAGGGGGAGACCACAGAAAATACACTATTTTAGCTCAGTAGTTAGGAAAAAGGCAAGTTTTATGACAGACTAGATGAGGTGGCAGTTTTTTAAATCTGACACCACCTATAGATCATTGATATATTTTAATTGGTGATATTTGTACAAAAAATAAATAAATAAATAAAGGGCAGAGAGCACATGAAGGCCAAGAATATAACAGAAATGCTATGTATGCCTCATGGCTCTCCCAAATACTACCAGTGGGACGGGATGGTGAGGTCGTGTGTTCAACAAATACACATCTATGTCATTTCAGACTGGACTGAAGTTTCACCAGCAGACTCATACACTGCCCCTTTAATTCATGGCACAAAGCAATGTTTCAAAAGGACAGTGTTCCTCTTGGCCACTGTTAACCTTAAACTCAATTACAAAACAGTACTCTCATAAATGTCATGTACGTTCAGCAGCTACCAAGAAAAGGAAATTATGGAAAACCTTTAGAATATAGAAAAGCTACCAGAGAGCAAAGGAAAAGGTACATTTACACAGACACGCACACACACCTAGGTTTAGAAAGCATTTATTGTTTCTTTGACATACTGAAAAACAAGATGGTTTTAATTTTGCACACAGTAAGGTCTTTCATCCTGATGTAGACACTGAAAAAAATCAAATGGGTATCTGCCCCCGTAAATGGGCCACGTAAATAAATACGTTTACAAACGTATTTATTCCTGTTCTGGGAATCATGGAACCCCAGGACAAATGGGAGGTGGGTGGAAGAAGATTGTCCTCATGATAGCGATGAAACTGAGGCTCGATGACCTCCTCCTCTCCCAGATCTGGAGTCTATGGCCAACGAGGTCTCATCGGTCTCATCCGTGTACCCGCTCTAGCCATCACCACCAACCCGGGAGCCAACATCACACCGAGAAAAAACAAAAAAACTAAACGTCACGCGCCAATCACTCTAGTACCTTCTAGAAGGCTTCTTACGTAAGAGGCTGGCCACGGTGATGCAGGGAGGGAAAACAAGCTATAGATCCCAGAATAATGCTAATGCAACTAGATTTTTAAGGGTGGAGGGGGGCGCTCTTTTAAAA
>PVLC010024604.1:0-24807 GCA_004027655.1 Graphiurus murinus | reverse complement strand
GGCAATTCTGGAATCTTGAGAAAATTTGTATTTGCTATCTAAGCCAAGGAGGGTTAAAGAATATAGTTACTCCTGAACTAGGTATACTTACAGTGAAAAATGAGTTAATTCTTTGCAACACTTTTGTAACAGGCTAAATTGAAAATAATTTAAATATTCAAGATAATTAAATAAGCAATGATATATTCATTCTGTCAAATGTTATGTAGCAATTAAAAATTGAGGAAGCCGGGTGTGGTGGCGCACACGCTTGTAATCCCAGCATTTGGGAGGTTGAGACCGGAGGATTCGGGTTTGCGGCCAGCCTCAGCTACTTAGTGAGGCACTCTGCAACTTAGTGAGACCCGGTTTCAAAATAAAGAATAAAAAATAGGGCTGGGGGTGTAGCTCGGAGGTAGAATGCCTCTGAGTTCAATCCCCAATACCGAAAAAAAAAAAAAATTGACTTAAAAAAATGTCCATGCTGTAGGAAGTGGAGATTATTACAGAATCATATGTAAATCATAATTCCATTTTAGTAAAAAAAACTCAATTTGCATATATACTGTATGTTAGTACACATATATAAACACATACATATATATATATATATGTATGTGTTATTTACCCGCCCTTAAATATATGCACACCCCACAATATCACACCTTGGTGGAATGTAGGCATTGCATATTTTCCTTTTTATACCACTATAGTAAATACATAAATACAACCAAGCATGGTGGTGCACATCTGTAATACCAGTTCTTGGGAGGTTGATACAAGAGGATCATAGGTTTGAGGCCAGCCTCAGCAACTGAACAAGAACCAGTTTCAAAATAAAAAGTAAAATAGGGCTGGGGGTTTACCTCAGTAGTAGAGTGCCCCTGAGTCCAATTCCCAGTACCACAAATAAATAAATGAATACACATACATATGCGCACACATACACACACACACACACACATATAAAACAATAGACATCTAGTATTTTGTAATAAAAATGTTACCAACACAATAGATGAGTTTTATAAAAATAAATATATTCTAAAACCACAATCAAGTTAAGAGGTTTTATTTAAGGTCAGTATGAAAATATAGATGCATCTGAGCCAGGGCCAGAGAGTCTGGCAACTGTGACTTGGGGTTTTAAGTTTTTTGTGCTCATAGTTCCAATTATTTATATTCATTTAAGACAGTGTTTTATCTGAATAATCCAAAGATTGAAACTGTATTTCAGCACCCAAAATAACTGTCATTAGGCAATCAGAATTTACAGACTCTGACTTCTAAGCATGTTTTCGTTGCCTGGCGTAAATATTTTGACAATCGCCTATGTGCATAACATTTTGCATAACAAAAAACAACAGGTGCAGCAAAACGGGAAGCAGGTTGCTGGAGGAGGCATTCTCAATGTGTATATATCTTGACTTTTCTAAATGTATTGTCACTGCTATTGCTATTGTGGTATCATAGATTGCTATGGATAACATATGGCAATGAAAAACCTTCTTTGAAAATAAAGGAAGAACTCTACCCAGATAAATGCAGGAAACCACCAAGAAGTACTCTACTAACAGCCTCCACTTCCCAGGGATGTCTCTGTCCTGCCCCCTGACCTGATGTATTTCTCCACCAGAGCTGTGTTAGGCACATGTTCTAGTGGGTGGGAAGAGGTAAGGGGTGTGTTTGTTGATTCAGTGATCACGGGCAGCGCCTACAAACACTTGAACTTACCATGTGCCCACAGTGTGTGAGATAGAGAAGATGTGATGAAGGAGATGTGAGCAATTGCTAATCTAGAAAAGATAAATCACCCTCTCAGTCTGACAGGGCTTGGAGGACAGGACAAACTCTTGGCAGGTAGTGAAACTCTAAAATGGCTTTTCTCTCATAATAAGGTCATTCGGAAATCAAGGAAAGTGGATCCTCCCCCTCAAAAAATTTCCAGAGCTACAATCTCTGTAAAGAACATTTCTGTAATAACATGATGTTATTTCTCATCATGTGAAGTCAGACTGAAAGTAGAATTTAAAGAAAAATCAAAGTTAATACAGAAAGATACAATCCCAAGTACATTCCAGCTGTCTTGCCATTATAATCTTGGATAAAAAGAAAAACATGTCTCTATCATTAAGTAGAATAAAAGTCCTTGGAAAATTATTTCAATAATACTTGTGTGATCACCTGGAGAAAAACTAATCCAAATTAATTTATCCAATTATTTAAGGTTACTAGTTTTGGAATATTTATTTATTTATTTATTTATTTATTTATTTATTTATTTATTTATTTATTTATTTTTGTGGTACTAGGGATTGAACTCAGGGGCGTTCTACCTCCAAGCTATACCCCCAGCCCTATTTTTATTCTTTATTTTGAAACCAGGTCTCACTAAGTTGCAGAGTGCCTCACTAGGTAGCTGAGGCTGGCCTCGAACCCGGATCCTCTGGTCTCAGCCTCCCGAATGCTGGGATTACAAGCGTGTGCCACCACGCCCGGCTCTGGAATATTTATTTTACATAATTTTATGAAAATAAGATGGATGTAGCTGTCTTCCATAGACTTTTTTTTCCCTTTGGTCCTGGGGATAGAATTCAGGGCCTTGGGCATGCTAAAATTCAGTTTTCTGATTGGATATGTCCTTATGGTTGTCTGTCTCTTTCTCTCTCTCTCTCTCTCTCTCTCTCTCTCTCTCTTTCTCTTTTTCTTCTGGTTATAAGTCACTTCATCTGAGTTACCCTAAATATGAATTTTTAATCTTTCCAAACACTAATTGGAATTCTTTGCCTGAAACCAAGTGGAGGTCTGACACTTTAAAAATACTTATTGAGTTAATCTTTCTTCCCATGTAATTTTAGTTTGTCTTATATTGTATAGTGCAGGGCAAATTCTTAAACATTAGCATTTCATTCATTCATTGAACTCTCTTTCATAGTTGACATGAATTTTATACTTTATGGCTTTAATTACTGAGTGTGCAGGCTCTCTGTCCTTATATGTGCTTAATAAAATTTAACAACATAACATATTTTACTGCAGAAAATATTCAGTAGGTTTCTCCCGGCTGTTGAGACATGAGTTCTCAGCTCTGACTTAGGATGTTCTTGATCTTCAGCATTCTTATATGGTTGATAAAAGAAAAGTAATGAAAAAAGAAAAGCTAGTTTAGGAGAACTCAATCATTTCTGCAGAAGGAGAGCAATAGTCCTCTGCTCGGACTTAAGGTGACATCTTACTGAACTTGACCTATTCCCAGAAACCTGTAGCAGGAATTGAGTTGTCTTGGTTTCTGACACACATTGTCTCACTCACAGGGAAAAAAGTCCATAAATTCTATATTGCTACATGGATTGTTGAGCATTAGAAGTCTGATTCTCTTTTGTCAGTTTACAAAAAACACAGTAACTATTTTTGGACATACAGAAATGAATTATTTAATAAATTCAAGCAACAATACTTGGGAAAGGCAGCAAGAGTTAAACATTTAAATCTATTTAACATCCTTTCGGGAAGTAAATTTGAACTTCCCCTTTCGCTTGCCAATAAACCCCAGGATTAAAAGATGTCTCAAAGGCTGACTCACATGTATTCTATAAATTTCCCTGCATGGTTTGAGAAGGTAACTATTCTGGGATTGATCAATGAAATCCTGAAACCTGTACTGTGGGCTAGTTATCACATTGGTTCAGTGGTACAATGATAAGTTCTCTGCTTTGAAGAACTTACCCATTATCAGGGTTTCTATAGGTGAATTTCATCTATTTAAGGCAAATCATGTGTTCTAGGAGCATGAGGGCTTACAAAATGAGTGTGACATAGACGTTTCCTCCAAGGTGTTTAATATCAAAAGTGGAAGGTAGACTTCTGCGTATCCAATTATAATACAATACAATCAGAGTTACAATAGAGGTAAAATTGAATGAATAAGAGAGAAAATAATTCATCTTAATGTTTAGTGATTTTTTTCCATTTCCAAAGCAAGATCTCTTTCTGGTCTAGCCTGTATAAAAATTTTAGGTACAAGTATTTTTAAAAATGTTTTAGTGCAATTCTTACTGGCAAAAAAATAAGGGAATTCCTTGAAGGCCAGGAAAAGCATTTACCGGAGGTGCAGAAACTGCCTTTTGTGTCATTATTGGCACAAAATTTACATTTTTTTAACACACAGGGATATTTCTAATTATTAGATATATTAGACATTAAAGAAGGTCTCAAAATTTTTTTAAAGATCAATAACATACCTATCATATATTTTACTACAATGCAGTTAAGTTAGATAACTGAAAATGTTCTAAACATTTGCAAAATTTAAAGCATGCTTCCTAATCAAAGAATTAATTGAAATTAGGAAATGATTAGAAATAGATGATGATAAAAATGCTATGTCACAACTTGTAGGCTGTAGTTAAGACTGTGCTGAGAGATTGATTTATAGCCTTAAAATTTTATGTTAAAAAGGAAAAAAGGATTAAAAATAGGTTAAACATACAATTTTAGAGGTAAGGGGGAAATGCTCATTGACTAACCCAAAGAAAGTTGAAGAGACAGAAATTGTAGAAATCAAGCATACAAATGAGAAGGTAAAAAAAACAAAACTACTTTTAAAAGGTAATAAAAACGCACATTCCTGTGAAGATTTATTAAGAAAATAGAGAAATAATAAGTAAATAATACTAGTAATTTTAAAAAATGTTATTACACATGTCACATTATGAGATTGGATAAATGAGAGAAAATACAAATTATCCAAACTGACTCAAAAATAAGAAAACCTGATTTGTTCTAAAGGAATTGGATTAAAAATTAAAATTCTTGTTCTGAACAAAATTCTGGGCTCAAATTATTTTTATAGGTTAGGTCAAGGTATTGGTAAGTTTAAATCAATCTCTTCCAGAGACAAAAAGATGGAATGCCCTCCTATTTGTTTTAGGGGTATATCATAACCTTGATACCCAAATCAGAGACAGACAATATGAGATCAGAAAACTATAAGGCCAAGTTGACAACTAGACACATTTTTGAAACAAAATACCAGCAAGCAAAATTTATCCACTGAGTAGGAAAAAAAAAAAAATCACAGCCAAGTAGAAAGATGAGATTTGGTACCAAGTTAAAGAGATCTGAGAGGCAGGAGGGACTATGGGCGTGTTTACAGTCATAGAAAAACAGCAGATAAAACCACACACACTCATTCTCTGTATAACAAATAAAGCTTATATAGATAGATAATCAGGCATTCACTGTAATCTGGAAAAACAGAGTGTCCCAAATTTTATTTCTTTCTTTCTTTTCTGTGTGTGGAGTACTTAGGATTGAACACAGGGGCATTCTACCTCCAAGCTACACTCTCAGCCTGCTGTTTTTTGTTTGTTTGTTTTGTAACATTACTGAGGCTGTTCTCAAACCTATGATCCTCTTGTTTTAGCCTGCCAAGGACTGAGGTTAGAGGCATGTGCTACCATGCCTGGCCTAAAAAGAACTATTTTAAACATGCACACACGCACACATGATTACATCTATACCCCAAAAGTTCAAGCCCTTTGGTTTGAGTTGGTTGATAAACTTCCCTGGAAGCTTTTGGTTTTGTGCAGAGTATCAGCTCTGAGAGCTTTCCTCTCACTTACCATGTGAATACATCTACTCTGCTTGCTGTTTCTTATGAGATAGGACAGGTAGTGCATTAACTCTAAACACAGGTCATGACCTCATAGCAGTCCACTGGGTGCCATAGTGATTCCAAGGGCAAAAGAAAGGCTCTTCCAGACATTCTTAGACAAAGATGCATCACAGTCACTCCTGGACCTTGAAAGCCAAGGATGTTCAGACTCTGTCCCTGGAGATTGCGATCAGTAGGTCAGGGTGGACCCATAGGTTTGTGGTACTTACAGGCACGTGGGTGAATAGCTGCTTTCTTCTGTTTTCCTTCAACCTTTCCCCACTTTCTGACTCAGGCACCTCTAGGCTACTGCATGCACATGATATACAGCACTTCCCAGTTAATTTTAAATGTGTAGATAAAGCCTACTCTTTCATCCAGAAATGGCCCAATGGTCCAGGAAATGTTCTACATTAGGAAATAAGAACACATGGGTGAAACTAACAGAATGGCTCAGTCTCAGAAATTCAAATTTTCAGAGGGAGAAAGTTAACAAGTTAACATATCTGATAGTTGCAGAGTATAATGAATACAGAGCATAATACGGGTTCTTATTACATCAAGTGAAATAAGCAGGATGATAGGAAGAGTAATGGGAGGAGAGACATTAGACAGGTGCCTAGGGACAGCTGTGCTGAAGAGGGGACATTGGAGGGCTGACTCTGAGGATGAGAGGGAACAGGTCACACTCAGAGCAGAGGGGAACATTTTCCAGGCAGAGGCAGCAGCCAAGGCTTTGCCCTAGGAAAGAACTCAGTGTGTACAAGGTTAGTGTGTCTGGATCATAATGTATAAGGGACAGGGTGGGGTAAACAAGATGCTATAGTAGTAAATACCTGGGGACTTATTGCCCAGATAAGAAGTTTGGGTTTTAATTGTGTGGTAAAAAATGGAAGGCTTTTAAGTAGAGTAGGGTGAGGCACCCACCTGTAATCCCAGTACTTAAGAGGCTGAGACAGGAGGATCCCAGGGTTGAGGTCAGCCTCAGCAACTTAGTGAGGCCCTTATCAACTTAGAGATATCCTGTTTCAAAATAAAATAGGGCTGGAAGTGTATCTGGGAGATAGAATTCCCCTGGGTTCCATCCCCAGCACACACACACACACACACACACACACACACACACACACACACACACACAAATAGGGTAGGAGGGTAGGATGAGGCAACATAAGAAAATTCTTGTTTTCACAGATTACTTGTCTTATGGGTGGAAACTGATTGTTAGGGGAGTAAATAGTAGAAGTAAGTGAGGAAGCCAGCAGGGGGCCACTGCAGTGGCCAGAGATGAGGACAGCTTGGGCTTGATTAGTAGCACAGGAGATGGTGAGAGGTGGACTGAGTTGGGCTCCCTTGGGAGGTAGAAGGCAGCCAAGATCTTTGTGACAGATCTGTGGGTTCTGATTGACTATGTGCAGATGTGGATCAAGCCATTGTGTTAAAAAGCACTATGATCTTTCTCTTTTATTTATTTATTTATTTTTGATAATATTGGTGATTGAACTCAGGAGAGAATGCTCCCTCTGAGCCACATTCTCAACCCTATTTTTTTATTTTGAAGCAGGGTCTCAGTAGGTTGTTGAGGGCCTCATTCTTATTGTGATCCTCCCATCTCAGTCTCTTAAGTACTGGGATTAGGAGCATGTGCCACCTTGCCAGGAAATGCCATCTATTTCCCATGAAGGTAAATGCCAGAAAAACTGACTCATCTCCCTGGTTCAAAATGCAAGTTCCCACTTGTCCTTCTGAACCCATTGGAATAGCTATCTGTGGCTATTGCATCTACCTGGGGCCTCCAATGGGTGAGACCCAGTTTCTACCCAAGGACCAGTGGTCAGCTGCAGAACTCTATGTGCCAGGAACATTTAGAGTTTACAAGACAACCTTCCCATGTCAGAGGTAGAGTAAGTCCCAAGAGATCTGCGTTAGGTGTGGAGCAGCCCGTCTCTGAGACGGCACCGAGGAGTCTTGACCTCCCTTGTGAGGCTCCAGAGCTAACTTACTTCTCAGAAACTTGTTCTGAACCAAAGCTAACTGCAGGTCGGGTCAGAGTCCTCTCCACTCTTCTGTGTGGCTGGAGTCTTCTTGAGCTACTGCTCAGCATCCTGGGCTGATTAGAAAGAATGAAGGTCTGCACAGTGGAGGACGGGGCAGGGGAGGGAGTGGAATGTGAAGGCTCAGAGACCTGTCCCATCTCCCATCTCCTATCTGGAAGAAAGGATGAAATATCTCACACACCCACCACTCTCATATGGAGTATGACATAGTGGGACATTAATTGCAGAGCCTTAAAGAAAACACAAATAAACCAGGGTGTAAGTCAGGTGACACATCTGTTGCACTCAGCATTAGAAAGAATGTTTGTATTTTGTACGTATCTTAGTTACAGGTTATGCGGCTCCTCCCAAGAGTATGATCCGAATTCTTAATCTTATTGGCAAAAACCTATTATAAAGGACTTGGACCTTTATGTTTATGGTACTGGGCAAGGGGTCAGGAATAAATTTAGAAGCAATTTGAAGATATGGGAACTGTAACCATATATTTGACAGCTTAAAAATATCACACAGTAATGGGGCCATGAATGTGGTGCCAGTGCTAAATATAATGTAAAGAACTGATTTAGGCTCTCTTAAAAGGTGAGTTTCAGAACAATACGTCAAACCTGAGTCATTTACTTGAAAAGTAAAAAATTTGGTGTTTCACTGCATCTAACAAGCTATCAAATATAAGGCACAGTCCAATTTCAGAAATATTAATATGTGAAAACATATGCATTTCAAATGCAATAAACAGTTTTATAAATATATTTCATAAATGCTTTTAAATGCACAAAGAGTGTCAAAACAAGTGTATTTTAAAATGTTGAGAGAAATGTGCCTTAAAATGTTAGTGAGATACCTGTAGGAAGGAGAGTGGGTCAGGGCAGATAAAGGAACTCTATACATTTTTATTCTATATACTTTCATATTACCTGAAATTTTTTTACAATGTATTGGGGTAATATGTGTGTATGTAAATGATGCTAGTTATATGAGTAGTGTAACATGTAGATTTCATGGATTTGTTATTAAACAAAATGTGTGTGGAACAAATAGCCTGTGGATCTTTATCTTATTAAGCATGGCAAACACATCATTTGTGGAAGGTCAAAGCAATTTTTTGTTTTTGCTGCAACTGCACATTCCTACCTGCTGTGAAATAAACCCAGCCTCTCTGCCGTGTTGTGTTGATTCAGCTTGGCCATCTGGAGCAAGCCGGCATTAACAGTCTTGATAGAATAATGCTGCTTTGGTTGGGGTCTCTGCCTGCAGCAAAGCTTGTGGTATATGGTGTTAATTACATTTTTTTGTAAAATAGCAATGCTGTATGTATGGGGCTGGGTGGAAATGGTTGAGCACAAGTGGCAGCCAGGACTCAGGATAAAGGTAATCCCCTTAGAGTTCATCTGTATTCTCACTTGGGAGAGGAGAGAATCCGGATTCGGGTCAGCAGGTGAAAGGTTTGCGGGTAAGAAGGAACACCAGGCAAGGAAGGTTATAAAGTCCAGGAAGTGTCCTAACTTATTATTCATGAGTCCTGCTGCTTCTGAGAACATTCTGTACCATGTGCACAGTTGGCTTAGTACAAATTCCAAAGCCATTATTTTAAATCACTTAGAATCTCATTTTCAGAGTAGGCAGATAAGTAAGTTGATAGTTAAACATTTGTAAACCGATACATTCCAACCCAATCCACCCATTGGCCATGTGGCCAAAGGACATCACAGTGCTTTAGAGTCACATCAGAAGGCAGCATTCTTGAGTCCACTGTCATTTATTCATTCACTTATTCCTTCCTTTCTTTGTTCAAGAAATAACTTGGAAAGTGCCTACTTTGTGCCAAGCAAGCACTGGGCTAGGAACACACGCTATTGAGAAGAGACAGACCAGCTCCTGCCTTTGTAATGTTTACATTCTGGTGGGGTTGTCAGATGATAAACAAAAAAAGAAAAAGAGATGGATTGTGGTGATGGTATGAAGGATATGAACTGGGTGCCATGACAGGGAGTAAGTTGGGGTGAGAGTGAATGGGCGTTCTTCACGGGGCTTAGGACAAGCAAGGCCTCCCTGGGGAGGTGTCATTGGAGCTTATTGCTGAAGATGACCAGCATGGCAGAAGCTGCTGAGAAGTCCTTCCAGAGGCCTGGGAGTAGGCAGGCTCTGCCCTTGCTGGCATGTGGCCTCGGTCTCTGCAGGTCTCCTACCTTCTCTGCTCACTTTTGCCACATGCTACTAACCAGTTAACTGAAGAAGAATAACTTTTATGTTTAAGGGCCTTGCAAACTGCAAAGAATTATATAATACTATCCCATTTGATCTTCCTAATAACTCTTCTAGGTAGGTGAGATAAGGATTAAAATAGTTGCAACCTGACAGTTCTGGTGACATAATTTGTGGTGCTCGGTGTGAAATGAAAAAGCACTGGTAAGCAAAGACAGACTTTCACAGTAGCAATAGCAGAGCATCAAACTAAGTACAGAGCTCCTCTGAGCACAGGTCCTGTGTGCCTGAACAGGTTGTGTGCTCATGAAGGCTGGCCTCGAACTGCTCTACCCTCAGATTCCACAGGGAGAGGATCTCATTTTTGGGTTGTCTTTATATGCAGACTATATATTTCTGCAAAATACTAAGTTGTCAAATGCTATATTTTATTTATGTGACCATATCATTAAGTCTTATTTGAGAAAAGCTGTTTTTTTCATTTGGTGTTTTCTACCTTCTTCTTTCAATAACTTAAAAATCCAGGAGAGCATTTAGAAGGCCAATGACCTTTCAAAATTCCTTGGCAGTTGAGTTGCTTTGCTGGAAGCTGTCTTGAGAAATGACTTTTGTGCAGGAAAAAGCTCTTGGTTTGAAATAAGAAGAACACCTAAATGTGAATCCTGGTTCTGTCACTGAATATTTGTTTATACTTGAGACCCTTTGTCTTGCTGAACTTTAGTTTCTTCTGTAAACTTGATATATTCCTTTGTATATGTGTCAGTGTTGTTGGTAAGAACCCACGAGATCATACTTGGTCATCTGTAACATACGAAACCCATAAGGATGATTCTTATGTGGTTTCTGACTGAGGGCAGCCAGGGATGACATTCAGTTGGCTTACACTTCTTGTTCTTGAAAGGTTTCTCCTCTGACTGTGGGATATGCATTCCTTGATGGTTAGTAAATGTTTTGGATGTCACACTTGGATGATAGGATGTGTACCACACTGACTTGCAAAAGAATAGCAAGTGGGTAATGTTATTTAGTGAATTAATAACATCCAATTGGAAAACATGCAGTTTGAAAGTTGATGTGATAGTCATACAACATGAAATTAGTCATTTTCCAGCTTTATTGAAGTATTATTGACAAAATAAAGTTATATTTATTTAAGGCAAATAACAGGATGTTTTGGTAATATGTATACATTGTGAAATGATTGTCACGATCAAACTAATCAATGTCTTCCAACCCATTCCCTTCACTGTGGTTTTGCTAGAAGCAGGTGGGGGTGGTGGGAACTTCATTCATCCTTTTCTGTGTATTGCTAATTAGAAGACGATGATGCCGTTGGCTGCCTTAAGAGAGACATAGCTACTTCCAGCATTTAACTGCTCTATTTTTTCACTTTGCATTACAAGCACTGGACATAAATCACATCAAATCAACACCTGCTACAGACCTTCATGAAATTAACCATTTTGAAGTGAAGCCTAGAGGCATTTAACACATTCTCAAGGTAATACCACCATCAGTCCATCTGGATCTGGAACATTCCGTTACCCTAAAGAGAAAGCTCTTACTCAATAAGCAGATATTCTTCTACTCTACTTTCTGTTTCTACAGATTTACCTACCTTCCATTACTCTACTTTCTGTCTCTACAGATTTACCTACCTTGAATATTTCATATCAATGAAATCTCACCACATAACATAGCCATCACCTTTTGTGTATGCCTTTTTTTACTTAGTGTAATATTTTCAAGGTTCATGTGTGTTGTTCTACGTTTCAGTATTCATTTCTTCTTATGACTGCATAAGTTTCCACTGCATGTATACACTTCAATTTATTTATCTATTCATCATCGTTCGATGGATATTGGGCTTTTTCACCTTTTTAGCTATTGTGAACAATGCATTATGAACATGCATACATATGTATCTGTTTCAAAACCTGTTTTCAGTTCTTTTGGGTAGATGCTTAGGAGTGAAATTACTGGGGCATATGTTAATTCTATGTTTAACCTTTTGAGGAAAATGACATGCAATTTAAAGTCAAATAGGTAACAAGGGAAATTCTTTTAAAACAGAGTAATAGCAAGAAAACACTCTCATTGTTTCTCTTGCTTTTCTGCCCTTGCTGCCAATTATTGAGCTCCTGCTGCCTTGAGACTGACTGACCAAAATGGGAACATGGACTCCAGATTTTCTACATTTGATGATGATTCCTCCCAGCAGAGAGCTGTAATGAATGCAATAATAATATGCATGTTAAATCATAATTCCAAAATATGTGAATCGAGTTGCATTTTGTGTCTCATCTTGTACCATTCATTATATGAGCTTGTTGCTCTTAGTAAGCCCTGAGTCAGTCTAGTGAACAGAGCTATTAGCCAAGGTTAATTAGCATCACTGAAATGTGAGTAAATGAAAGAAAGTGAGTCATGCACTAGTGCGATTTTATGACGGTTATCAAGGAAGGGTAAATCAAATGTACAAATCTAAACTACAGGGAACATTCGAGTGGCTGAATCATATATCTGAGTGGATATACTTCTTAATATAATTGTCCTAGGGCTTTGGCCAAACTGTTCTCTTCCTGGAGGCCCAGTGGTGACCTCTCTGAGCACACTGAGTGAGTCCAAGAGCTACACTCATTAGGGAGAAAAAGAAGAAAGAGAGCAACAAAGTCCTATTTCTGCTTCAGAATTTCATCAAGTGCTAGCGCACATCCTGCCATTGGCTATTTTTTCCTACATTTCATCCATTTTAATGACTCTTAGCTCAGAAGCCTGAGTGAAGTAGCATGTAAGGAGTGCTTGGGAAGAGGGGATGCAGAGAGAGAGGAACGGGCTTCTCAGCTCAACCTTAGTCACCTGTGTTGACCATGGATGGGCTCTTGCTGTCCAATCTTGGATACTCCACCTGACTCATACCTTTGTTCATTTATTTAGTTAATTATTTGATTTCTAGGCCTGCTGCGGGCACGATTTTAAGTGTTATATGAGTATAGATAAGAATCAGAATGAACTGTTCTCGAAACGCTTGCATGGAAGAGAAGGTTAGTCACGCGTGCCAGTAGCTTCAGTGTAGTTACAGGCTGCTGGGTTAGAGCATGGACACTGGCCTTAGATTATCTGGATTTGATTTCTGGTCCACTTTGGCAGCATTATCTACCATCTCTGCCCCTTAGGTCCCCATCTGTATTGAGGGGATGATAATTGTACCTGTCACATAGGATTATTTTGAGGAAAGTGCTCAAAATAGTGGTTGTCACTAGGTGAGTACTACATACGGGTTTGCTAAGCAAATAAGTGACACTATCCCAACTGAGAAGTAAATGAAGTGCTTGAGGAATTCAGAGTCAGATGTGTGTCCTGGCAGATTAGAGAAGGCTCATGGCAGAGAAGGCATTTGAGAGAGGCTTTGAAGGCTGGGCTAAACTCTCTATACAATGCTCTTTATTTATCTGAGCCAGTGCTACTAGCATTCGATAAGCAGGACTTTGCCCAAATTTCTCTGTGCATATCTATCTGAGTTTAATATACAACTGGCTCTTTATACATGCTTTCTGGAGATGTGGAGGGAAGGAATTATTTCTTACATAGGGCTATTTGTCCTTCAAATAATCAAATAACCAATATTTGCTTGACTTTGGGTAAGTCACGTAGCCTTGCCAAGACTTGGTTTATCTGTTTAAAGTAGAAAAGGTCTAGACTCAGTAAGCCTTGTGGCCTTTTTAAAAACCAACACTAAATTATTATGATTAACATGACTGCTATGAGTTTTAGTCTTGTACCTAATTCACATTGTTTATAAAGAGATAAATACAAATCATGTAGGATTTAGGCTTGAGTTTTAGTGACTTCTTTTTCTCTGAAGTTTTATATCATGTAGTCTTGAAGGAAACTTTCCAAAACCATAAGACTAGCAAAAATCCTATTTGACCAACAAAGTTTACAATGTCTACTTTCATATTTACAAATTCCATTCTTATCTATCCATCCACCCTTCTGTCTGTCTAATTTCCTACATTTCACCTAGTTATAGAGAAACAGCCAATTCACTACTGTAGAAAAGGCAAAGTTCTTCCTAAATAATAGAAACCTACAAAGGAAATAGGCATTTTTTCACTCTGTTTGGGTTTGTTCATCTTGTGATGGGTCCACATACTGTACTGCTCAAAGGAAAAAAAAAAAGCAACTGTTTGTTGTTTCCTATAGGCAAGAATAACTGATGCATTTTGCAGTATCATTGTTTCCTTCAGGTAAGATACAGGACACATGTTGCAGGTGAGTGTTTAACCAAGTATAAGCAGAAAGGGACTTAATTTAGGCAAGGATAGGTACTATAGTCTGAGTTTTAAGAAACAACCACTGAATTGACCTACCTAAGTAGCTGTTGCCTTTAAGATAGTAATGATTCTAGGAAATCATGAAACAAAAACCATACTGCTCATACCAGAACACTCTACATGCAATAATATGCATCATCAAAATGAAAGTTACCCTCTTCCCACCCCTGCCTCTCAATATCTACAAAGCTAGGGATCAGACAACAGGATTCATATTATTTTTCCAAGGATGTTGTAGCAAAGCACCACAAACTGGGTGGCTTAAACGACATAAATATATTTCTTCATAGTCCTGGAGGCTAGAAGTCCTAGAACAAGGTGTCAGAGGGAGAATTTGTTTTATTCCTCTGTCCTAACTTTCTGTGATTGCTGACAGTCTTTGATTTTTTTTGGCTTGTAGATGTAGCACCTCAATCTCTATTTTCATATTTACATGGAGTTTCCCTGTGAATGTGTGTCTGTCTTTATGTCTAAATTCCCCCTTTTTATATGAATACCAGTCATGTTGAATTAAAACCTACCCTAATGATCTCACCATAATTTTACTATCTGTAAAGATTCTATTTTCAATTCATCACTACTGAAGGGTTAGAACTTCAACATTTTGGGAGGAGTTAAGGCACAATTCAACAATGATAGGACTTTTGTAACAATCACTGCAGAAAACATAGGAACACCAAATGATGCCACTGTAGTGGTGCTATTAGAAATGGCATAGGTGGCAAAGTGGCCTCAGAATTGTGCTTTGCACTTCTGCCTTCCAAATCTTGTGTGTTCACATCATTTTTGGTGGAAGTTGGGTCTTGGAAGGAACTAATGCTATAAAGAAGTATGAGAAATGACATAAGGTTTTCAGCCTCTGGAATGCTGTGAAATTTGCTATGAGGAGAATGAGTTGGAGATGGGTAGGTTAAAATGGAGTTGGATATGCCAATCAGTATTATCTTCCACTTAAGGAAGCAGAAAGTTGTAAGAGAGGTTGTGAAGACTAATGAGACTGTGACTGATGGAGGCGAACAATAGGACTGTTAGTTGGTAGTGAACTACTATAATACTCTCAGTACCAGGACACAGTTTATTAATTTTCCTTCTCACCTACTACAAGAAATTTATTTGTGGACCAGGAATTGTAAGTAACTAAAAGGACAAGTGATTTATTTTCTTCTTACCAGCAAGACTATATTAGGCCTGATATCTTTGAAACCTGTCAGAGCCTAGAAAAAAGAATAAAGCAAAAGCAAATCTTAATGTGTACTTAGGCTGATTAATAGCATGTACCCATTTAGAAACATCTTTAATATTTCCTTTCTTTCACTTCCTTTCCCAATATTTTTATGGCACAAACTAGAACTTTGCCTTAAAATGAATTTCAAATTCATTCACCCCACTTCATTCCCATGGCTAGTTCCTGAGCTTAGTTCATCACCACCTCCAGACAGATGCTTTTAATAACCTGCTATTCTCACCTCTAGGGCCTTTTCCATCTCAGCCCTTCTTTCATTCTGTGACTAATCATTCTTCCTAAAAATCAAATCTGGCTATGTCCAATCCACTTTCCAAGTTGTTGTTGTTGTCTTAATTATTGTTAGTAGTGACTATTGTGGAAGGAATTTTTTTGTTTGTTTCATAATTTTCCTGTACTTTTCATTAAGCTCCTGCTACATTTCAACTGTTTGCTTGATAGCTCCCCCTGGATATCCTATTCGGAACTCAAGCCCTAAAGCAACGTGTTCCAAATTGAATTGTCATCTACTAATTTCCTCTCTGGCCCCATAAGGCAAACTAAACCCAAAACTTAGTTGTCTTCCCATTTCCTACAATTCTTTATCATTCCACCAGCACTATACCATAATGAGGCCTAGTAGCTTTTATTTTACAATAAAACCTGATAGCTTCCAATGGCAGAGTTTACCTTATTAGCAATGAAACTAACTTGATTCTCTTTCCTTGAGCTCAGGAAGAATCAGGTCTCAAAATGCTACCTGGAGATGAAATGTTCTCATTTCTAGGACAGGCTTATAATTCTGATAAAACATATGCAAACCAAACAAATGCAACTGCAAACAAAGAATGTTTCCATTAAATCAGTCTGTACAGATATGAATGGTTCTAATCTTGCTACTTCAGTGTTCTACAAACTTCCATGGCTTCTTTTTGTCTGCTAAAGCAAATCAGCTGGAGGAAATTATAATTTTAAGCTTTCATATTCTAACTTGCATAGGCTTAAAATATTAGAAGCAAAAAAAGGATGTAAATAAAATACAAAATAGACAAATTCATTATTACAGTTGAATGCTTTTTATATAATTTATTACACAACGAATCTGCAAATATATACAATATTTTAATAACAGAACCAAAAAACTTGGTCTAATGAATAGTTATATACCACCACCCAACAACTAGAGAATAGAAACTCTTTTCAAGCACACATGAAACATTTATGAGAATGTATGATGTTCTAATCCATAAAGCAAGTCTTTGTAAATTTTCAAAGGAGGGTATTGTGCAGACTATGCAATTAAATTGAATACAAACTGCATACATATGGAGAGAAAGAGAAACTAGACATCTTAAGGTAGGAAAAAATGGATATATTGGTTCAAATGTGAAGGAGGTAGACCAGATGCCTGGATCTAAATAGGATTGTTCTTCATTCTTCCACAGACCAGAAAGATACCCAAATTTAAATGCTGAACCAACCAGATAAGCTATACCTCTAAGAGGAGTCTGTGGGTGAAAGATCCTTGTGGAAGGAACCACTTAGTTTTTGAAACATGAAGATAATCTGGTCAACAGAGTTATAATATTTTCCCACTATGATCAACTTGTATCTCCCATCTCCCTCAACTTGTCCATACTCTGAACTGCAAGCCAATTGACACTGTATGCTTTGGAATATATGTGTCAAGGGGCATGGACATAGTGAAAAATGAGAAAATAACATTCTGCTAGAGAGAATGGGAGAAGTCTGATTAGAAAAATCTCCCTCCATTTAAAAAAAATTTTTTCCCTCTCAGGCCATGGCAGTCAAAGGAGTACCTAAGAAAATTACCTGGAGATAACACATCTGATGACATTGAACGCATGAGTGAGTGATCACACTCACTGGAAATCATAAAGTATAATATGATTGTAATGTCCTGATGGGAAAGACTTTTTCACACTTCTCTATTTATTTGTTCATCTGGCCTATTGCTTAAAAGAGAAAAATGGCATATTTTTCATAGAGGCACTAAGTACAGACACAGAGGAAAAATGATGAGAAAGCCACTGAGGCTGGCAGGACACTCTTAAGTAAGTGTCAGTTTGCTCTTCATAGGCTCAGATGCTGCTAGAAAATGAAAAATCACAGGGTCCAGTGATAAGGGCATAAATGAGACTTTCTCAATCCACTTAGAACTGCTGGTGGTGATTCTCTCCTTTTACCTTGAGATTCAGGTTTCTGCAGGTAGTGAAAAACCCAGGCTCAGAGCCTTTACCTGTGTGTCTTGTCAGGGTTTGAGAGACTCTACTTCTCTCTGAGTATCTGACTACAGAAGCACACAGAATTGCTAGTCCACTGGGCATTCAGCTTTCCCTTTATTAATCCTGGCAAACATGCTTCCATCCCTAAAATGCATAATTCCTGATAAACTGTGTTGGTTAATATGGCTCTGAGGCCAGAGTGAAGCTTCTCATTCTATATACTGTGAACTAAAAAACACCAAAATGCAGACACAACATCATCTATCCAAATGTTAGGAAGGAGGGAGAGAGTGCCGTGTTGTCTACCATCAGGGAGATTCTTCCCAGACAAAGGCCTCCTGGTCACAGGGAGTAAAACAAGGCAGGGGGTCACCTCTAAAATCTAACACACATTCCAGGAGGAACTATGTCCCAGTAAGTGTCCTACCCTGAGTGATTAGATTAGCTCCTCCTCTTGCAGGAAGGCCACTAAGGGGATGCATAGAGTGAGCACAGCCTCCCTTGTCAATGCTTCCTGCTTAGGGCAGAGGGACAAAGCCTTCTTCTCCATGTCTGTCTGCAGTGTGGAGAAGGAGAGACAGTGCTGTGATTAGGTTGTGTTTTGTCCCCTAAGGGCTCATGTGTTGGAGACTTGATCCCCCATGCGGCAGTGTTGGGGGATGATGGGGGGCCTCCACAGATGAGGCCTAGAGCAAGACCACTAGGTAACTGTGGGTATGTCCTGGGAAAGGATTGATAGTTCTTATGGGACTCCAGTTAGCTCTGTTGAAAGCAGGTTGTTATAAAAGATTAAGACTGGCCCCTTTCTGGTCTGTCTGACTTCCTGTTTTGTCTTGTGATTTCTCCCTTTCACCCATGCTCCCACCATGATGCCATCTACCATGTGATACAGCCGAAGGTGCCCTCATCATAGCTGAGCAGTTGTTGACACCATGCTTTTGAACCTCCAACATGTGAGTGAATATAACCTCTCTTTTTTATAAAGCACCCTGCTCCATTCATTATAGCAATGTTTCATTATAGCAGTGGAAAATGGACTAATAAACTTAGTAATTCTGTTGTTTCTCAACAGAATTCTCAACTACGTTTAACCAAAACATTAGTCAGCTTTTCATCATTATGACAAAATAACTGAAAAAATTAGCTTAAAGGAGGAAAGATTTATTTTGGCTTATGGCTTCAGGTGTTTCAATCCATGGCCAGTGTGCTCCATTTCTTTTGGCCCTGTAGTGAGGCAGAAATATCATGGTGGAAGGGAGTAGTAGAAGAAATTTGCTCAACTCATAGCAGCCAGGAAGCAGGAACATGGGCAGGAAGGGACTGTTAACAAGGTATTTCCTTCCAGGGCCCCCAGTAACTCCTTTTCTCCAATAAGGCCCCACCACATATAGATTCCATCACCTCTCAATAGTTCAATCAATTATGAATAGATTAATAGATTAACATATTGATGAGCTCAAAGTAACAATATATTGATGAGCTTAAAGTAATAATTAATAGATTAATATATTGATGCACTCAAAGTAGTTGTGAAGGTCAAATGGAATGATAACTATAAAAGGTTCGGGTAGCCAGGCATAGTTGTGCATGCCTGTAATCCTAGTACGTGGGAGGCTGAAACAGGAGGATTATAGGTTCAAGGACAGCCTCAGCAAGTAGTGACACTCTCATCAACCTAGTGAGACCCTTGGGCTGAGGGTGTAGCTCAGAGGTAGAATGCCTCTGGGTTCAAACCCCAATACCACACACACACACACACACACACACACACACACATAAATAAATAAATCAATAAAAGGTTTGGGTAAGCACTATCAAAACTGTAAGATCAAATTAACAAATATTCAGTACCTACCAGATCTGAGGTCTGATGACCTTCAAAAGGAATGCATAGCATGTATAGCAGACCCCACACTCATGGAATTTATAGTAATCTAAGGAATATTTTAAGCTGGGCACTGTGGTGCACATCTGTATTCCTAGTACTTGGGAGGCTGAGACAGGAGGATTTTAGGTTCAAGACTAGCCTCAGCAAGTTAGTAAAGCCTTCAGCAACTTAGTGAGACTCTGTTTCAAATAAAATAGGGCTGGGGATGAAGGCAGGAAGGAATATATATATATATTCCTTCCATATATATATATGACTAATGCTGTGTTTCACATAACTATTAATAATATCTGTCACAGTTCATATTATTTAGCATCAAAAATGAATACTATTATTTCCATCTTATGGATGAAGAGTCTGAGACTCAGAGTTTAAGTTCCTTGCTTTAGAACACACTGACAAAATGACATAATCAGAGTTTGAACTTACATTGGCCTGCCTTCAGTTTGTGCTTTTTATGAAAGCTTAGGATGTACTTCCTGTTGTAAATTACATGTCTGACTACATTCGGTATTATGAAGTCTGAGATGACATGCTTGTGTTCTCTAGAATTTGATTCATCCAAATAATTAGGGATAGAAGCAGGGAACGCTTAATTTTAGAAAACTAGCTGATGGCCAGATGAAATTCTGCCAAGAACAAAATCTAGCTTGGAAGTTTCCTATCCTTGCTCTGGGCCTTTCCATCTTTAAAATAGACAGATCCAATGCTTCCTTTAAAGTTGCCTTTTAAGGTATTAAAGTATGAGAGAATCATTAACTAACAGAATCTTCATATCTTCATTGCAAATTCATATATACATATATATATATGCACACACATATATATGTATACATATATATGTGTGTGCATATATATATATGTATATGTATATGTAATGTATATGTATATGTATATGTATACATATATATATATATATATATATGTATATGTATACATATATATATATAAAACCAGTTACTACATTTTGTTTTCTTGGCAGATGACACATGTACTTAATTTTACATCAAATGCACTGAACTATCCAGATTTCTCTGAAGAAAATACTCTTTATTTTTGCCCTGATTTAGCCACCAATTATTTTGGGAACAAAGGCCTCTTTCTCTAGGCTTTTTCCAAAAGTATTCAGATTGCAATGTCATTATAATTTGTTGAATGGGGAATGGGAGCAGTATAAATATATTAGTACCAAATCTTATCCTTGAGGTTGTAGTGTCTTAACCTGTGTCCTCAAGATTGAGAAGGGACTAGAAAATACCATTTAATATCAGCTGTGTCCCTGGTAATCAATAGTGGAAGAAGATGTTAGCATGTGTGGGTAAACTGGGATTGGTCTGAGAGCTTCATCTACTTGTAGATAGTAGCATATCATAGACATTCTTTCACAGAGGGATTAGCAGATTTTTCTTCTCCAGATAACCAGCATCTGCCTGTTATTTAAAGATAATTTTTTATAGTGCTGCTGTATGTAAACAGCCATTATGTATGGTCTTCTCCAGTGTTATTGACATTAGCCTTGAATATAGATCAGCATTAGCTCATCTACCTCTGTTCAAACAAAGCATAGGTTTTCCATTGAATATATTAGATTGGGCAAATGGTAATAAAACAAAACTGGGCATCCCTTAATTTTGTTCTCTTTGTGGCTCTTTCACAGGCATACTATGAGAATTTGACCTGTATGTTCCATTTACCTGTCTGAAAAATAATAGTCATAGGCACTTTAGCATTATCTATTACCTCTTTTTAGGCATACTGAGGATTTAAGAGTTAAACTCCCTGAATTATCCAAATGAAAGGTTGCTGCATAAGCTTCAACTGTGATTAAGGACATGAATAAAGGGACAGACATTCTGCTGCTAGACAGTATTTGTGGAGTGAACTGAGTTTACCTCTTGTTTCTCTATCATCAAATCCAAGCTGGGATATAATTTAATATTAAGCAGGTAGAATAAATTGCCTTTGTTCAGACACTGAAGAACTTTAGTTAATTAGGATTTGGTTTGGATCAAGGGAGTAAAGAAGTGTTATCAATGATTACTCTTGACACTTTTAAACAGTTTTAAGTTCCTAAAATGTGCCTAATCCTGATTTTCAAAGAAAAGAGAGAATTATGGGGAGACAGTAAATCAGAAGGGATTATATCCTTCCTATAAATTGCAGTGTAGGGTATTTTAGCAAATCTCTTTAGACTCCTAAGTTAACTTTTGATCTTCTTACTGGAAAAATTGTGCAAGTGAAATGTGCTTAATTTTTCCTACTTGTCTATGGCATGTCAGAGGAGGGGTAAGCTGAGGGAGTTCATGTTATTGTAAAACACTGTGGAAATTGAGGAAAAGAATGAGGAATACTTACAGACACACACTAAGAGGTACAATTTTTTGAATAAAAAATTGTTGTCTTTTGGGTCTAGTCTTCTATCACTATATGAAACATCGAACATTTCCTGTGGGCAATGGTCCTGGGACCCACCAAAATTAGTAAGCCTCAGCTGCTGCCCTCAAGTTCTGTCTGTCTAACGGAGGAGACAGATGTGTACGCACAATATAGAAGGTGGGTCAAAGAATGTGAATAGAAGTAGAACAAATGACTCACTTGAGAAAAACAGAGGAAGAAAAATCAAGTGTGGCCCAGGCTGTCAGAAGAACTTTCAGGAAGACTTGCATTGGTAGGAACTTTGGGAGGTGGGGAGGCTGGGGAGAAAAATTTCCTAGAAAGTACTGACTAAAGACAGAAAGTCCTGTCTAGGAAGTAATGAGACAATTGATGGAGAGGAAGTTGAATGATATTTGGGGATAGGTTATGAGGGAAAACTGATATTCTTCTCTTACTACTAATAGTTTTTAGAACAAAATCTCACTTGAAACTACAGAAACCCTGATTCAGTTGCCTTTGTTCAAATACAATTTTGAAAAAAAGATCAAGTCTGATTAGCAGTCTTGTTGGTGGATCTTCCTTTTAATAGGATACATTAAGGTACCCAAGTACTGCAAAGATTAGGCCATTTAGTGGTAGATCATCACTATGAAGTGGCAATCCGAGCTGAAAGCAACCATAGAAAGCCCCAGCTCCACCTTGTATTAGCTTCTTATTGCTATTGTAACAAATTAGCACAAAGTCAATAGCTTAAATAACCCAAATATGTTCTTTTATGGTTCTGTAGATCAGAAGTCCAAGATAAGTTTCACTGGGCTGAAGTCAAGTTTTCTCTAAGGCTAGATCATTCTGGAGGATCTGAGGGAGGATGGGTTCCTTGCATTCTTCAGCTTCTAGTGAATTCTCGTATTGTTGGCTTATGACTATGTCCTCCGTCTTTAAGTCACATCACTGCCATCCTGGCTTCCAACATCACATAGTCCTCTCCTCTGACTCTAACTCCTTAAGAGTCTCATTTATAAGGGCAGTAGTGATTACATTGGACCCACTTACTGAGTGATATTGGGGGCCATTACTTAGCCAGCCGCAAACCTCTACATTTTATAGAGATCTAAGGCAATATCAGCAACTAGTGACAGAAGTGGGCTTACATGCACTGCTCCTGACTTTCAGGGTCTCCCCTCCCCCTCTCCACTATACATGATGTCAGTCTTTCATGTTTTCCATCAGAAGCTGCTGGTGTTCAGATGCCCTCCGGACAGACAGATGCCTTCCGGAGCAGTCTTAACAGAGATCCCAGCCAACTGACAGTGGGACTGGCCAGGAGTATTCAGAGGATCATTATTCAGGAGCAGAGCGGTCTCTTCACCCTTACTGTCACTGGAAAAGGACTACCCCAAGACAGGAATTAATGTTCTTGTATGACCAGAAAGGGCTGGAGAATCTTTTTTTTTTTTTTAATTCAATGAAGTAAATACTGGAGAAAAGAGAAGAAAAAAGATGTGTGCAAGAAAGGAGAAGAACAGATGGGGTATAACATAGAGAAGAGAAGCAGATATTGTAGTTGAAGTCAAAGGGAAAAGAGAAAATCACATTAATGTGTAAGCATTAGGGAGGCAGTTAGGGAAGTGACTGAATCATGTGAGCTCTGATTTTACCAATGAATTAACCCATTGATGAAGGATTCAGAGCTGAATGGGCTAACTTAGGAGGTGGTAGAAACTGTATGAGGTGGAACCTAGTTGAAGGGAGTGGGCCTTTGGGGTAATGCCCTTGGGACTGTATCTTCTCCCTGACCCCTTCTACTCTCTTTGCTTCTTGGATGCCATGACAAGAGCACTCTTCTGCCATGATGGTCTGCCTCATCACAGGACCAGAAACAATGGAGCTGGCTGACTATGGACTGAAACCTCTGAAATCATGAGCCAAAATAACTCTTTCCTCCTCTGAGTTGATTTTCTTAGGTGTTTATCAGAGCAGCAACGAGCTGACTAATACAGCATGTATGTGTATTTCTGAAAGTAAGCATATCCTAAATGGTTTCTCTTTAAGAATGTTTCTTTGTAGACTTGTATTTGCTGTCCACAGTTTTTGTCCTTTATTAATTTATACTCCTCTCTATTACATTTCCTAGAAAATAGCAGTAATTTCAATCTCTTTGTATACCACAGAGCACAGATAGAAGCTTTATAGCAGTTTTAATCATTTTAAAGATAATATACAGAATGCACAATACTATCATTAGCATTTTTCTTTGAAATTTTCTGTGAAAAACTCCAACATTATTTTGTACTTTAACTGAAAGAAGAACTTGAGACTAATATAAAGAGCACATTGTTTCTGAAACTAATAAGGAAAGTGAAGATAACCATGAAATAGCAAAGGCATATTGAAATAAAATTGAAAAGCTATGCAAGAGATGAAATGGAAAATTTGAGAGGAAAGGGAAGGTTTTAAAATTATTTTTAACTACAAATAGAATAAGGAAAAGAAAATGTAAAATGTTTCCCCGCTACTACGTAAGGAAGCATTGCTGATTGATGATACTAAAGTAGAAACAAAAAATGTTCCATCTTTACCCAAAAGGCGATCTATAAAAGGATCCAGACCACATTCATCAGAAAGGCAGGAAGTTAGCTGGCCGTGGTGGCGCACGCTTGTAATCCCAGCATTCGGGAGGCTGAGACCGGAGGATCCGGGTTCGAAGCCAGCCTCAGCTACCTAGTGAGGCACTCCGCAACTTAGTGAGACTCGGTTTCAAAATAAAGAATAAAAAATAGGGCTGGGGGTATAGCTCGGAGGTAGAACTCCCCTGAGTTCAACCCCCAGTACCGCAAAAAA
>PVLC010024603.1:0-24470 GCA_004027655.1 Graphiurus murinus | reverse complement strand
GTGCAGCTATAAAAGCCTCCACCTCTCGCATAGAAAGAGCGCGGCTGAAAGAGCTGCTGGGGAAAGGCTGGTTGGGAAGTTGCTGGGCTGGGTTGCTGGGAGAAGTTCTGGGAGGAAGTGGTTGGGAAGAAGAAGCGGTTGGGAAGAGGTTGGCCGGGTTGCTGGGGAAGTCCTGGGAAGAAAGATTGTGGGTTGCTAGTGGAAGACGGGTTGTTAGAGAGAGGGGTTATTGAAAGTTTGTAGGAAAAGCACTATTTGGAAAGACGACCTCTGCACAGTGTTTGTTATCGTTTGTGCAACGCCTTGATCCCAGAAAGAGAGAGATATAATAAAAGAGGTTCGAACCAGTAGCATTTAGCCGGCGTCTTTTATTGGGGCCTCACGGCTGAGGGTTCAGCCTGGGGCGCCCGATAATGAGCCCCATGTCACTGGGAGTGGTGGCATAAGACAGTAATCCCAGTATTTGGGAGGCTGGGACAGGAGGATCACAGGTTCAAACCCAGCCTCAGCACTTAGTAAGACCTTCAGCAATTTAGTGAGACCCTGTTTCAAAATAAAAACTAAAAAAGGGCAAGAGGGTATAGCTGAGAGATAGAATGCCTCTGGGTTCAATCCCCAGTATAAATTAATTGATTAATCAATTAAACTAGGTTTAGTTGTTGGAACTAGCTAAGACTTTTTAAACTATTATATAGAATGAGTGTATTTTGAATGAATGTTATGAGTGTTATGAGTGTTATGAATTCCAGGGAAGGAATGTTTGGACTAAATTTTTATACACCCCTTTCAGAAAGGTGCATGTTGAAGACTTACAGTGTAATGGTATTGGGAAGGGAGTTCTCTGGGGGGTAATTATGTTTAAATGAAGTCATAAGGGTGGGGTCCCATGATAGGATTACTGTCTTTATAAGAAGAGAGGCTAGAACCCTTTCTTCACCATGTGAGGACAGCTAGAAGGTGATTGCCTGTAAAGTGGGAAGTGATCCCTCACTGGGGAACCAAATCAGCTAGCCCCTTGATCTTGAAACTCTCAGCCTCTGGATCCTTGAGAAGTAAATGGCTGGTGTTAAGCCATTCCATCTGCAGTGTTTTGTTATGGTGGCCTGACCTGAATAATACAATGTATAAACAGTAAGAAAGGGGAATCATCATAAACAATAAGCATTTTCATAAGCCATTTAAGTAATTTTCTTCCTCTATTATTGGCTTCTTTATTTAACAATTTGTTTCTATTTCCTTGAGGAGCTCCGTAATCTCAAGGCCAAGAGCACATTTCTGCATATGCACCGTAACTCATAAATTGGTTATGAGATTCAAATTAGCTCAAGTTTAAGAGGTAAAGCCATTTACATTTTCAGAATAGATTTTTTTATTTGGTTAAGCCTTAAGGGTACTTTTCATTTTGTGGAATTAAAAAAATCTATCTTTATAAGAAAGCACAATTCAATAGAAAGTCTAATAAGGGGCTCCAGGGCATCTGTTACTGCTGAAAATCTATTTCAATAAGTTTTCAGTATTGGCTTATTTAGATAACTAGGAAGCACTGAAAGGAAAATCTCTGTGTATGTGTGTTTTGTGGGTTTTTTTTTTTTAATGTTGGAAATGAAATACTTCAACCAAGTGCTATTTCAAAATACACATCAATCTTTGCTTTAATCACAAAGATGGTGGGAACTTAAGTGCATCTCTGTGATTTCTTTAAGGCAGAAATCAGAGTGTAGTATGATGGATCAAACTATTTTTCTGACAGCACATGACCAGGCAAAGAGACAAACACCCATTCCATTTTTTCCCAAGAAGTTTACAAGAAGAAAGTCCAAAATCATTGTAGCAACGAGTGTCCTTCCTCCAGCTTTTAGCTCCCATGATCATACGCATTTTAATCATCTCTAGGTCTTCACAGGAAAAGCCACCAGGGCTAAGTAATCAAGACATCTATCACTTTGTGTTACAAGTTTCAGAATCCTTGTTTAACAATGCCTGAAGGCTGTCAGCTTCCCAGACAAACCATCAGAATGACAAACAACCCTAACATGGCAGAAAAGCCTTCAGTAGAGGAAGGAGTGGAATTAGTGGAGGCAAGACTGCTTGGCTCATGGCATCTCAAATTTGAGGGTTTGTTGTTAGTTTTCAAGAGATTTAAATAATTTTAGTGACATTTATTACTACCAAATCATGTCAAGATTTGTATTATTCTCCTTTTCTAATGAAATGAATTATTATTTACAGATGGCAACAGTTTCAGGAGCAAATCTTGTACACCTGTATGCTTTGAGAACGTATCTATTTTCTAATGAGTAATTTTCAACAAATTTCAATATTTGCTTGTTTTTAGTTCCTTGCAATGGCTATAAGATATTTTAATATTTTATGGGCTCACTAATAGATGTCTGTAGTTCATAGAAATGCCAGTTCCTTCCTCAAACCCAGACTGAGTTTCTATATCACAGCCTTTAATTTAAAACATTTTAATTGAGATATAATTGGCAAAAAATTGGACATGTGTATAGCATAAAATTTTATGAATTTGACACATGCACATCTGTGAAATCACCACTACAATCAAATAATTGGCTGAACCACCCCACATTTCCTTGGATCCCTTTGTGACCCTTCCCTTGTTCCCTTTTGATTCTCCCTTCTCCCCTCCCCCACTTCCAGGAGCCTGCTGATTAGCTTTCCATCACTGTAGATTAGAATGCATCCTCTAAAATACTGTATAAATGGAATCATAGAGTATTTAGTCTTGTCAAGCTTCTTTTATGCAGCATAGTGACCTTGAGATTGATCCACATTGATATATGTATCAATTGTTAATTCCCTCTTTACTAATGTGATGAGTATTCTATTGCATGAATTGATCCATTCACCTATTGCTGAATATCTTAGTTGCTTCCATTTAGGGCTATTACAAATACAGCAACTGTGAATATTTATGTATTTGTATGAACATGTGATTTTTCTTATGTTGGATAAATAAGAATTCAAGGGGCTGAGGCAGCAGAATGGTAGGTTTGAAGTCAACCTTGGCACTTTAGCAAGACTCTCAGCAACTTAGCAAGACTCTGTTTCAAAATAAAAAGGGCTTGGAGGTAGAACACCCCTGGGTTCAATCCCCAGGAAAACACACACACACGTACACACACACACACACACACACACACACACACACACACACAGAGGTGTTGAATGGCTAGGTCATAGGTTATGGGGATATTTAGCTTTTGAGGAAACAGCCAAATTGTGTTTCAAAACAACCACACCATTTTATACTTCTGTCAGAAGTACCTTGAGTGCTCCAATTGTTTCATGCCCTCACCAACACTTATAAAACCAATTTTTATTTTTAATTTTCATTACTATTTTTTGTGGTACTAGGGATTGAACCCAGGGGCATTCTACCTCCAAGCCACACCTGCAGCCCTATATTTATTCTTTTATTTTGAAACAGGGTCTCACTAAGTTGCAGATGGCCTCACTAAGTTGCTGAAGCTGGCCACAAATTTGTGATCCTCCTGCCTCAGCCTCCCAAATACTGAGATTACAAGTGTGCACCACCACACCCGCTTTCTAAGTCATTTAAATAGCTATATGTAGTACTTCATTGTGTTAACTTATATTTTTCTAATGAATCATGCCAAACACTACTTTATATGCTTAATTGTCATACATATATCTTCTTTTGCGAAGTATTTATTCAAATATTTTGACCATTTTAATTAAATTTTTGTTTTCTTCTTTTTGAGTTTTAAGTGGACACAAGTCCTTTGTCAAATGTGTGATATGCGTCTATTTTTCCTCAGTCCATGCCTTGATTAACAATATCTTTCTCAGAACAAACGCTTTACTCATTTATTTACTTACTTTTAGTGCTAGGGATTGAACCTAGGGCCTTGCATAATCTGAGCACACACACTACTGCTAAGTAACCCCCAGAAATTTCAATTTTGATGAAGTTTATAAGTTTTTTTTCTTTTACAGATTCTGCTCTTGGTATTTTTTCTAAGAAAGCCCACATAATACAGTTATTCTATTTTTCTTGTAGAAGTGTTATAGGTTTATGTTTTACATATAGTCCTATGGTCCACTTTTAGTTAATTTGCAAATATGTAACCTGGCCATATGTGTGATAAGCTCTTCCTGGACTTTCTATTCTCACTTATCTATTCATCCATCTTGACAACAATGCCACACTATCTTTATTTCTGTATCTTAATAAGAAGTCTTGAAGTCAAGTAGTGAGTAAAAGTCCTTCAACTCTGTTCTTTTTCAAGTTCGTTTTAGCTATTTTAGATTACCTGCATTTCCATATAAATTCTAGAATCAGCTTGTCAATTTCTACAAAGAAAAACTAAGAGTCTGATGATATTTTGTTAAGGATTGTGTTGAATCTATGGATAAGTTTGGGGGAGAACCAACATCTTAATAATATTGAGTCTTCTAATCCATTGACATGGCATATGTCTATTTATTTGCATCTGTTTTTTGTTTGTTTGTTTGTTTGTTTGTTTGTGGTACCGTAGATGGAACCCAGGGGTATCCTACCTCTGAGCTACACCCCAATCCTATTTTATTTTTTAATTTTGAAACAAGGTCTCATTAAGTTAGAAAGCAACTTGCTGAGGCTGGCCTCAAACCTGCAATCCTGCTGCCTCAGCCTCTCAAGTACTGGGATTACAAGCACACACCACCATTTTTTTAATTTTTCAGATCTTGCATATATTTTACTAATATTCAAGTTTTACAAAATTTTTATAGTATGTAAATTGTGATGTTTATTACATTTTAATTTCTGATTTATTAATTGTTATTGCTAAAATATAGAAATGAAGTTAACTTTTTTTTTCCTTTGAGATTGGGTCTCCTTGTTTTGTCCAAGCTAGTCTAAAACACACAGGTTCAAATGAGCCTCCTGCCTCAGCGTCTGAGTTATCGTCCCCCAAGCTGGACCGTCAACCGTGAGGCCCCAATGGAGACGATAACTGAACGTTGCTGGTTCAAACTTCTCTTTATTATACCTCTCTCTCCTCTCTCTCTCTCTCTCTCTCTCTCTCTCTCTCTCTCTCTCTCTCTGGGATCAAGGACACTACCCAAGCAGTAACAGTTACAGTACAGCAAATGTCTCTCCAAATAGTGACTTTCCAACAGACTCCCAATAACCCCTCTCTCCAGCAATCAACCATACACCAGCAACCCACCAACCACCAGCAACCACCACCCAGCAACCGCCCACCTTCTCTCCAAAACCTCTCTCTAGCAACCTCTCTCCCCCGCAGGAGGTGGAGACTCTTAAAGCCGCGCAGGGCCTGAGTCACCAGGTGCCCGCATACAGCTCTCACGTGGGCCAGCCACAAGCCGGACGTGCTGGTACATGCGCTCTAGCGTGGCGCAGCCCTAGGATGTTACCACCTCCAGCCACTTCTGGCACTCTGCCAGGCGCCATCTAGAGGCGGGGTCTTTCCCGCCGGGCTAAGACCCCGACACTGAGTAGCTGTGAATTCAGATATGCACTACAACACTCAGCTTAAAGCTGACTTTTGTGTATTGATTTCATATAATCCAACATTGTTAAACTCATTTATTAATGTTAGTAGAGTTCGGTATATTTAGTAGAATCTTCTATGTAGATAATCATGTTGTTAGCTAATGATAGCAATTTTAACTCTTCATTTCAAATTTGGATACCACTTTTTTTTCTTGCCTTATTGTACTAGCTAAGCTTTTCAGGAAAATATGCAATAGAAGTGGTAATAGCAGATAATCTTGACTTGTTTCTGATATTACTGGGGAAATAGTCTTTAGCCATTAAATATTAAATTATTTGTAGCATCCAGGGGTGCTTTACTACTGAGTTACATGCCCAGCCCTTTTTTTAAAAATATTATTTTGAAGCCAGGTATGGTGGTGCACGATTGTAATCCCAGTACTTGGGAGGATGAGACAGGAGGACCCGAGTTCGTGGCCAGCCTCAGTTGCTTAGTGAGGCCCTCCATAACTTAGTGAGAACCTGTTTCAAAATAAATAATAAAAATAGGACTGGAGGTGTAGCTCGGAGGTAGAATGCCCCTGTGTTCAATCCCCAGTACCGCAAAAAACAAATGGTATTTTGAGGCAAGGTCTTTATAAATAGCCAAGGCTGACCCAGAACAGAGATCCTCCTGCCTCAGCCTCCTCAGTTACAACATTAGCAGTGTTCCATAAATTTTGATGTTTTGTTTTCATGTTTATTCAAGTCAAAATACTTTCCAATTTCCCTTTGATGCCTTCTATAACTGAGAAATTTCTTAGAAATGTATTTTCTAAGTTCCAAGTTATTGGAACTTAAACAATATGGATACAAGCTGAATATGCTTAACCTGAAAATTCAAAATCTGAAATGCTCCCAAATCTGACACTTTCTAGGTACTGATATGACACAGTGGAAAATTCCACACCTGACTTCATGTGATGGGTTACAATAAAAATGTAGGTACACTAAAAATAATGTATAAAAATTATATTTAAGCTATGTGTACAAGGTGTATGTGAAACATAAATGAAATTTGTGCCTGCACTTGAGTCCCATCCCCAAGATATTTCATTGCATACATACGAATATTCCAGAATATTCCAAAATCTGAAAGACTTTTAGCCCCAAGCATTTTGGATAAGGGATATCAATCTGTATCTTTCTAGTTTTGATTCCCAATTTAATTTCATTCTGGTGAGAGAGCATGCTTTGTATGACATGAATCCTTTTACAGTTTTTGAGACTTGTCTTCTAGAATATGGCCTATCCTGGTGTGTACTTTGTCCTCACTTGAAAGAATATGTTCCCTTGTCACAGAGTAAAGGCAGGAGCTACTGACATTATGAGTCTTCTGATAAGATAAACTCATGAAATAGTGCTGTTCAAGTGCTCCATGACCTCACTGATTTTCTGTCTGCTTCTTCTGCTCATTTTTGAGAGAGGGCTTGTAAACCTGTCTTTCTCTTTGCAGTTCTATCAGATTTTGCTTCAGGTATATTGAAGCTCTAATCTTTGGTGCTAATTGTTTGGGACAAGTAATGTCCCCCTAGATGAGTTGACAGTGTTGTCATTTTGAAACGACCTTCTTTATCAGTGGTGACAGTGGTAATAGCCTTTGTGATGAGATCTACTTTGATAATGTAGTCACTATGGTGTAGTTGTTTTAGATATCACTAGCATGGTATATCATTTCTTGTTTTGTTTTGTTTTTTAACTTCTAATTTATTTGTGTCTAGAGGATACATTACATGATCCTCTATACTCTGACTGTTGGGAACAGGCAGTATTCTGATTATTTGTGACTTCTGGACACCATTTCCTTCTGGGTGTTTCTGTTCCCAGCCTCAGTTCCCTCAGACATATGTAGTACTTTAGTACTTAATGGAACACTGCAGATATCCAGACTCCTTCCTCTACAGCTCTCTCCTCCTCAGTCTTTGCCCTGTGAAATTTGCAGCACTGACTTCCCTGGGCTTGAAACTCTGTTTCCTCAACTCAAGAAGACCACTAAGAGCCAGGAATAGTAATCCCAGTACTTGGGAGGCTGAGACAGGATGATTGCAGGCTCAAGGCCATCCTCAGCAACTTAGCAAGACCCTCAGAAGCTTAGTGAGACCCTCAGCAACTTAGCAAAGCACTACCTCAAAATAAAAAAATTAAAAGGGCTTCAGTTATTTCTTAGAAGTATGTCGTCTTTGGGAGTTCAACCCCAATATCACATAAGAAAATACATACTGTATTATATAGATATAGATATGTTGGCATACTTCTGAATTCACAAATAATGCTCTTAAAATTATTTTTCCTTGCTTGGCATGGTGGCACACACCTGCAATCCCAGTACTTCAGAGACTGAGACAGGAGACAGGAAGACTACAGGTTTGAAGCCAGTCTCAGCAATTTAGTGAGACAGCAACTTAGCAAGACCCTGTCTCAAAATAAAAAGAGCTGGGGAAGTAGTTCAGAGGTAGAATGCCACAGGGTTCAGTTTCTAGTACTGAAAAAATTATTTTTCCTTTAATCTTATAAAGTATATGTTTCAAATTCTGAAGCATTGACTTGCTCATAGTACCATTCTGATGGTTTTATTTTTTATTTTTGGTGCTGGGGATGGAACCCAGGGGCATTCTACCTCTGAGCTACAGGCCCATTCCTATTTTTTTTTCTTTTTTGAAGCAGGGTCTCACTAAGTTGCAGAAGGCCTCCATAAGTTGCTGAGGCTGGCCGTGAACCTGCAATCCTCCTATCTCACTCAGCCTCCCAAGTATTGGGAGTGTGCTCCACCACAGTACAAGCGTGCTCCAGCACAGCCAGCTCTGACGGTTTTCCTTATGAAGGAGTAAACTACAGTGAAGCAAAAAAAAAAAAAGAAGAAGAAGGGTTTTTGTTTTCGCTTTTTCTGTCTTGCTAACAAATGTAATGATATAAATAAATAAATACCTAAATTCAAACACACAAAGAAATCAGTAACAATATTTTCCAGAGGTAGAAATACTTCCAAATGTCTCTTATCTTGATTCTTAAACATTGTGAGCTTCATAGTTTTATAGGAGAAATGTCTCCCGCCCTTTCAGGACCACATGAGGAACAGTTTGGTGAGAGCTGGAAGTTCCCTCTGGTCTCTTGAATTGTTAGCCGTTAAGAATGGCTCAGTTCTTGCCTCCGGCTGCTGCTCTATTGCTCTGTACCTCAGACCTATTACTGGTGCTCTACAAACACTACCTGAAAACAAGCTTCTCTTTTGTTGCCCATCTTAAAAAATCAATAAGAGTGCAATTTGAGCAAGCTTATGATTTTAATCAGTGCTGCCTAAGGCTTTAATATCAGGGTATCAGGGTCAAAGAGATGAAATTCACACAAAACCTCAAATCAATTTCATTTCTTTTCTTTCTTTATTTTTTAAAGACACAGCATCACAGCTAGGAGAATGCTGCTTTGGCTATATTTTGGATTTGTTTTGCTTTGGTCGATCTATTTTGGGAAGAAAGGTATTAGATTAAAACAATATGAAGGACATTCCAAAAGGGAAGGGGAAAAGAATTCACCTTACCAATATTTGCTGAGTCCTGCTTTGGACCAGGCCTCTGCGCTTGACTGCAGGTGTCCAGGGACAGGAATTAGTCCTTGCCTTCAGAGAAGTTAATGTGAAAGGAGGGAATTGCCAAGAGGTACCTGTAACCTCAGTGGTCCACTCCCATGTTCTTAGTGTAAGGAAAAGAACACAAAGGTGCAGACATCCCCAGAAACACCTGTCTGAACAGCTGAGTGTGGAATACAGTGTCACATAGGGAATGACAGAAAGTAAGGAAATCAATACAAAGGCTATCAAAGTAATCCAGGCAAAGGACAGTGAGAGCTTTACACATTCTAGAATGTTCCTGGCATGTGAGTTTTCAGAAGACCTTAAATGCAAGTTAACATATTGATGTCCATAATCTAATAGGGTGGGAGAGGAGAGCACATAGATTTCTTCTCATCCTCTCCAACCCCACAAAATAAGAGCTTTCCCTAATACAGCTTGACATTTCTCAGAAATTTTTCCTCTTTACTTTTCCCAGCATGCAGCAGGGATGCAGGCCAAGAGAAGGTGACTAATAGACAGCAGTCATTACCCTCAGAGAAAAATAATGCAGAGCAAAATAGAACTCGGGCTGACCTGCACTTGCTCCACATAAGAGCGAACAGTACGCTCCCTCCAGTGCCCCTAATGAAATCAGGAGGAGTGAAGAAGGGCCCTGAGCACCAGACCTGCCAGGCGCCGGCCACCACCTACGTTCTCCACACACAGAGCCCGCCCACCGAGCCCCTTGCCGGCTCCCCTGGTCCCCACCGCCAGAAATACAAAGAGGAAAAATGAGCCTGTCATCGGATTAGTAGTCTCCACTTGAAAAAATGGACTGTAACTATTTCACAAACAAAGAGGCCTAAAATGGGTGCTGGAAACCTCAGTATAAGCTACTGTTTTACCGTGAAGGACTGTGGGGACATCTTGAGTCAGTCTCTCCTCTGTTGGATAGATAAACACTCTTGAATTGTTGTTTTAAAGAGGAAAGTAAGAGAAAAATGCAATCCGTGAGGTGATGTATGCATATAAAAATAATACACATAGCATATTTGACTTTAAAAATTAGGAAAGGCTTTCCTTTATCAATAGCCAATGCTAAGTCCTAATATACAGGAAAATTTGAGGCATCTTACTTGTTTTTCTGGGTTCCTCTCTCTTCCATCTCTACTTCTCTACTTTGTCTCTGCATCTATTTTTCTTTTTCTTTCTTCCTTTTTTTTTTTTTTTTGGAAGGGGTTGTTTTTGTATTTTAGGAGTTTTTTTGTTTTGTTTTGCTTTTGTTTTACTGGGGATTGAACCCAGGGACATTCTACCTCCAAGTACACCCCAAGACCTATTTTATTTTTAAATATTTTTTATTTTGAAATAGGTTCTCACAAATTTGGTGAGGCTTGCCTTGAGCCTGTGATCCTGCTGACTTGGCCTCTCAAGTGCTGAGATTATAGGCATGCATCACTGCACCTAGCTGTCTCTGTGTCTATTTTTACTTCTTCGAAAATCATTCTGAGGTACTAAATGATCTTCTGAGAATGTCTGCTATTGTTTTCCAAGGTCATCTGCGATCTTTGTTGGGTCTTCACTTTTTGTCTGAGCGTCAGGGTCAATTTGAGATAGAGAGGTGGTGTCTCAGGACAGGCTCTACCCAAGGACGGAATTCTCAGGCCACAAGAAACCTCTGGGTGTCCTCCAGGGTGGCTTATTCCCTGTGAAAGCACAGCCCTGTCTGAGATTCAGAGTTCTCCTAGAAGCTTTGCTAACTAGCCTCTTATCCGTCTATCTACTTCAGTGGCTGAAGAGATGCACAGCGCTGAGCCCCTTTCTGCTCTGCCCCAAGATCCCGTGTGTCCTGTTACTCTTGATGAAACCAAGTAACTATACAAGCACTTTTGCAAATATAATTTTCACTTGTGCTATTTGCTTTCTCTGTAAACAAGAGAACAATTGCAGGAGCAAATGTTTATAAAGTTTGGAGAGAAGAGCTCATCCTGAGGCTGACACACAACTTCAAAGCTTAAAAGGCAGGTGTTAATCAAAGGGCAGGCTTTGCTCTCCTAGCAACCTCAAGTTTAACGTCAACAGTTGGTAATATTTAGGGAAGGCCTGGCTTTGTAGCACTTTGTAGTTCAGCACCACTCTTGTCAAGGAGTTTTAAAAACATGCACACTATAGAAACATGGAGATGGGCTGACATTCAGAGTATTTGAAGATACAGCAATAAGATTGAAAATATATTTGGGGTCCCAAACTCAAATGTCTTCAGGGTCTATTAAGGAACATAAATGTGCAGGTGAGAAAGGGAACAGAGGAGAACAGGGAGAGGTGGGACAGGTAGTGAAGCAGGATGCACATTCTTTGTTAAAAGTCTTTAAATTCCAGTTCTGTTGAAAATATATTTTGAGAAATGCCTTCAATGGCCTGAGGATCACAGCCTAAGAGGTCCTGGTTCTGTCATGCTGCCAGAGCATTTCTTTCTCTATTGCAGTTGTTAGGATCAAATCTCACTGACTCAATTAGCATTAGGGTTCATCAACACTTGTTAAATTCAGTTGGGGGAAGGCTACAAAAACACTGTCATTAGTAGATACAAAGGTTCATAAAGCAAATCCCTGACCCCTACACAACTAATGAACAACAAGGGGAAATAAAGTTTGTAAATAAAGGACCAAATTATAAAATAGTGTAAGGCCAAGGCCAGACAGTATGGGACAGATGATGTACTTCACAGGCTTCCAGACATGCTCAACTGGAAAAGCATTACAAAAATATTCAAGATTTTAGGCTATGCTTGAAGAATAGTAGGAGCCTGAGAGATAGAGGTAGAGTAGTGGAAGGTAAAGCTTTTTACTTTTTTTTTTTTTTTTTTTTTTTTTTTGCGGTACTGGGGATTGAACCCAGGGGCATTCTACCTCCGAGCTATACCCCCAGCCCTATTTTTTATTCTTTATTTTGAAACCGAGTCTCACCAAGTTGCAGAGTGCCTCACTAGATAGCTGAGGCTGGCCGCGAACCCGGATCCTCCGGTCTCAGCCTAGCTTTTTACTTTTTGCAAAAATAATTCTTTTCAGAAGGGAAAGCTGCAAGTGGACATTGATGCTGACTCCTCAAACCAGCTGAGTCCATCTGTGGCACCTGATGATGCCCACAAAGAGATTTTGGGAAAGAGTCTCAATTTACAGAATGGAACCTAGAGATGGGTTCTAGAAGCACGAGTGATCCGGACCAGAGAAAAACAACATAGACAGGAATGGGCAGCTCCTCCCCTGCACCATGAAGCCTGCCAGAGAGTCCAGACACCACTCCCCATCTCTCAGCTCCCGCCACAGCACCAACAGCTTGGATAACTCGTCTCTAGGAGACTATAAACGATCCAGAAAGGATAGACCTGTCACAATATTTGTGCAGGCCCAGCAATTTCAAGCTGCTTATTAATATGGCTTCTCCCAACTCAATTTGCTGTGAAGGATCCCATAATAATTCATTTTATTTGAAGTTTAAAACCTTTACAAAAGAAACAGAATTCCTGGTATAGTTATCATCCAGGGACACCTAAATTGTCTGCAAGAACTAACCTGTCTTCTTCATTATCAACTAGAGTTCTTGGATTATGAACAACCCAAGCCAGACCATGCTAATTTATATAAAAATGGAGTTTATTGGCTCACAGAATGGGAAGCAAGGCTTAATAATCAGATCTCATGAGGGAGGAAGAGCTAACGGCGTTGTCTCTCTGGGATTCATCATTTGCCTTTAGCTTCCTACTATTACCAGAAGAGCTAGTATGGAATATTGTTCTTCTGATCAAAAAAGGAGACATTGAAGTATAAAAATTAGAAAAAAAATTTAAATGGACTGATCTGCCTCACATGATGGTGATTTTTTTCCCCCAGAAAATTGTCAACTAAAAGCAGCTATTGGTCAGCAGTGTTATATCATTAAAACATGTAGATTAGCAGGGCGTGGTGGCACATGCCTGTAATCCCAGCTATGAGAGAGGCTGAGGTAGGAGGATCATAAGTTCAATTCAAGGCCAGCCTGGGCAACTTAGTGAGACCCTGTCTCAAAATATAAATACAAATAAATAAGTAAAAAAATTTAGAAGGCTGAAGAGTATAACCCAGTGGTAGAAAGCCCCTGGGTTCAATCTCCACTGCTGCAAAATAAATAATAAATATCCTAACCACATAGATCATATAAGCAGTAGGTCCATTTCAATAATAGATTCTGTGATTCTAAACTTATTTAATGTCCTGGGTGCAGTGACACACACCTGTAATCCTAGCCACTGGGGAGACTAAGGCAGGAGAATCTCAAGTTTGAAGCCAGTCTGGGTAACTCAGCGAGACCCTATTTCAAATTAAAAATTCAAAAGGGCTGGGGTGTAACTCAGTGGGAGAGTACCCCTGAGTTTAATCCCCAGCACTGCAAAAAATTAACTAAAGTAAATAAATAAATCTATTTAATGCCAATCCAGAATCTCAAAGCACAATCATGTAGAAAAGGACATGGATTTCAGAGGGAATCATCAGTTTTACCAGGAAATGGTTTAAGTCTTATTACCTGAAAAGACTGACAGGTTGAATTCATTTATGAAAAATGGTAACTAATGGAAAGCATGATGTGTTTCTCCTGCAAGCTGTTAATGTTATCTCTACTTTTATGTAGAACAGAGTGATAGCATAGTGAAGTGTACTCTCAACTGCATCAAAACAGACATCATCCAAAACCAGTAAAAATGGATTGGGAACATAAAAAGTTCATGGGATTATCAAAGAGGAAAAGAAAAAAAGCATCAAACTTCTTAAGAGTAAATATAATTATCTCACAATAAAGTATCTTTTAATGTGTAAAATTAAAATTCTTTCCAAATGAACTAAAATGCTGTTGAGGTCATAGCAATTGAGATTCATACATTTGCCTAGTTTTCAAATTGGTAATTCCAGAGAAGGGGAAATTGAAGCTCTTCAGGGAATCCTAGATCTTTGATCAGTTTTAAAAACACTTCATGAATAGAAGCATTCTAAAACTGCCCATCATTAAGGACTGACTTTTAAAATCCTGCTGCATGCATTCAACAGTATACCAAAGGTCTAGATCAATTTGTATTAGCTGTCATTTCAGGAAAAAGAAAAATAAACAAAAGAATGTTCACACATTTGTTTCACTGTGCATTGTGTATCTCCAAAGGACACATCAGAAACTGATAACACTAGCACACCCGTAATCTCAAGACTTGGGAGGCTGAGACAGGAGAATCACAGATTTATAGCCAGCCTCAGCAACTTAGCAAGGTCCTCAGCAACTTAGAGAGACCCTGTTTCAAAATAAAAAGGTTTGAGAATGTAGCTCAGATGTAGAATGCCCCTGGGTACAATCCCCAGCACCAAAAAAAAAAAAAAAAAGGAAAAGGGAAAAGGGAAGGAGAGAGGATGGGAGGAGTGGAAAGGGGGCTGATAATACTAGTCATGTTTCAAATGAACTGGGGAGCTGGGGAATAGGACTAAAAGATTTTTTTTACCATATACCCTTTTTTTCTCTCATATTAAAATAATACACATATACTACCTATTTAACACATCAATAAAATTAATATTTCAATTTATTAAATTGCCTCCAATAATGGATGAGATTATGGAATTTTAAGTCTAAAGTTACCTTGTCATGGTATCAAATGGAATATGGTCATTTTGGCAAGGAACGCTCATTTAAAATGATGATTATTTTCAATCTTCAACAACATTTGTGAGCAACAGATTCTTTATATCTTTACTAAGAACATAAAACATTCAATTACTAAGTGGTCAAAGGCAAATCCATTGGTACTGAAGAGAAGCAAAACATTAACAGAGGAGAGACTTTCTTGTTATTCTTCTGCCAAAAGCAATCCAAATGTAGCATGTACAAATGCCAGAAGCAGGTGTGTACATACATGATATTCTTTATTTTTTGTGATTCAACCTAATTTCTGTTCTGAGTCTTCCTTTCTCTCCACCAAAATTCCATATTATCCCCTTCTTCCTAGGAAGGTCATGCAAATTCTCGGAAGCCCAAGTTGTGCCAAGGGAATGAGGCAAGAGAAGGAGATGGCATCTGATTTTCCTCCATATCTGTCCATGAAGGCATCTGTCAAGGTGTCCAGCACCCCTCTTGGTCATCCAAATCAGATGCATGTTGGTCCATTACTGTGTAGGAAGGTCTCCAAGAACCAAATTAAAAAGCCTCATAATTTCCCCTCTACTTTTTCCTTTCTCCCTCCAGCCTCCCTTGCTGTCCAAGGAATCCTTTCTTTTTCTGGGGGAAGGAGTCTTGCTTGTTCTTTATGCTGTTTTCTGCTAAACCTTCTGTCTGTCTGCGTCCTTTCCATTCCCCTGTTAGTCTGTCCAGACTCAAATGCCGAGAGTATATTCCTTTTTCCTCCTTGACTTTTTATCCCTTGCCTGAGAACCCTCCTGAAAACAAGAAGTTCAGTCAAGCCCCTGGAAGTATTTATTTGACCTAGAGTTGAGGCCAAGACAGAGTTAGTTTGTAAAAGCTCCCCAGGTGATTCTAATTCACAGTCAGTTTAAGAATTAATGAGAACTGGGCACACTTGTAATCCCAGTACTTGGGAGGCTGAGATCAGAGGATGCGAGTTTGCTGCCAGCCCCAGCTACTTAGGGAAGCCCTCTGCAACTTAGTGAGACCCTGTTTAAAAATAAAGAATAAAAATAAGACTGGGAGGCATAGCTCAGAGGTAGAATGCCTCTGAGTTCAATCCCCAGTACCACAAAAAAAAAAAAAAAAGAGCTAATGAGCACTTAATTAAAGGGAAGTGCAAAAGAAAACTGTGGTTAATATTTCATAATATTATACAATTATACATGAATTAATATTATTCAATCACACGTGAACACCAAAATCTGGGAAGGTCCTTAAAAATGACCCTGAATGTTATTGTGAAAAAAATGTTAGAAGAGACCTGTGAAAACCTTACATACCACAGCACCTAGTAACATTTTGGTGGAGTAGTTCAGGTATCTGAATATCTAACAAGACCTCACAAGGTATTTGGAAACCCCTGTTTTCTGATTTACATATTTTAACCTTACATTTTTTTTCCCCTGAAGTCCAACAGCCACTTATGACAAGGCTAGCTCAGGTTCTCATGCAAAGGAGATAATTCTGGCTCAATTGCAACGAAAACAAATTGCAAAGAAAACAAATCTGAGACAAGTAAAATCCTGACATCTACTAAAAAGGAAAGGATATTGATCCCAAATCCAGAGCTCCAGGATGGGTACTGTGCAACCCTTGTTCCACGCCCTAAGGGGGTGAGGACTCTGTCCCATGAACACAAAGCCACAGCCGACTCCGGCTCCTTTCTTTGAAGAGGCCATGGAGAGAGTTACCGTGAGCTCTCAGAAGGTCCTCAGGAGACGTCAAGGTATAGATCTGGAAGTGGAAGGGTTAAACATACAACTTCATGGTTCAAATAGATCATTCAACTGAGAGCTTTCTCCTGAGTAATCAAATCACACCATTAGAAGGGACGCCAGTGTTTCATTAGAGTAGACATATAGAATGTGAGCTCTGGAATCAAGTACAAACCTTGGCTCTACCACATGGAAGCTGTGTGACCTTGAGCAAAGTATTGACTCTCTCAATGCCTCACTGGCCATATGTATAAAGGAAGAATAATAACAGAACTTATTAGTAGGTTTTTAACCAATAATTAATGAGAAAATATTGATAAAATCCCTCATATGGGAAGCCCTTAGTAAATGCTACTTGTATTAGTTAGCATTTTTGTCATTGTCACCAAAATTCCTAACAAGAACAATTTAGAGGAGGAAAAGTTTATTTTGGTCCATGTTTCAGCTGGCCATAGTTGGCCAGCTCCAAGCAGAAGCACCGTAGTGGCAGGGCATGGTAAAGAATAGCTGCTGGGAAGCAGAGAAAGAGAAGCAGCAGCCAGGGACATGACAAGGTCATGCCCCCAGGGACCTACCTCCTACTACCGTGCTCCACCTCTGCTCCATGCTTCTTTAGGGACCAGGCTCTCAACACATGCAGACATTCCAAATACAACCACAATATTAGTTAATATTTATTTCATTCCATAAATTAATCCATTTTATGACATGCCTAAGAAATGGTGATGATCGTCCAAAATATGGTAAGCTACAGGACAGGAATATAATATCAAGAGAGTGAAAAGGACAAAGAAGGGGCCATGATTTTCCAACAGCTGGCATTGTGATGAGTTAGTAAGAATGATTCTCCTTAACCCACAGCTTTGGACAGCCCTCTATGCTCCACCTGACACATTATACAGGGATTACTGGGTTTTATTTTGTATGCCTGTATGTATGTATTTTATTTACAGGATCTTACTAAATTATTAAGGCTTGCCTCAAACTTGTGGTCCTTCTGCCCCAGCCTCCCAAGTAGCTGGGATTACAGGCATGTGTCACCACACCCAGATAGGGATTACTATTTATGATGCTTTATTTGTCTTCGTATCCCCAGAGCGTAGTTTGCATAGGTCTCAATACATAGGTGTTGAACTGAATTAAACATCTCCCCTCCCTTTGCAGTAGACCAGCACTTCTTTGAACTGAGCCATAAAAAATAGAGAATGATTAAGCAAAGCAGTCTAGGGAAAGTTCTCCCTCCTTTCTCGGTTCAGTCAGCTTTCCATACATCTTCAGACTCTACCAAGCAAGGGTTGTGTACTCTGTAGTCAGGCCTAAGAGACTAAACCAATTGCAAGGTGAAACACTAAGGGAAAAAATGTGTGTGTACTGAACATATAGAGGCATGTTGCTTGTCATTATTTCCTTAAAAATACAAGAACTGCTTCCGTAACACTTACATTGTATTAAGTAATCTAGAGATAACTTAAAGTATACAGGAGGATATACATGGCTCATATGCAAATACTATGCCATTTTATATAAAGAACTTGGGCATCAGCAAATTTTGGTGTCCATGGGTTGCCGGACCCAATGACCCATGAATACCAAGGGACAAGGGTGATTGTACCAACAAAAGCCCCCAAACAACGTACCTCAAAGCCATATTTCACCTATGTCCAAGCAGGCTGGTGGACCATCAACAGGTCAGCTCCTCCAAGTCCTACCATCTTCCAGGCCTTTCTCTGACTCTTCCAGAATTTTCATGGAGAAGTATAGCCCTGTTGGCAGCTCCTCCTTCTTCTTAGTTCTTTTGGAGGATTTTGCTGATGCTCAGTTCTTCCTTTCCTCAAGACTCTCAGGAAGCCAAGAAAGCCCTGTCTTCAAAAGTCAGAGCAGATGCCTCAGTGAGATGTAAAATATCTATGGCTTTATATAATTATGAACTTAATGATACATGAAATTCACTACTTAAAATGAGAAAAGTGGTTTTGAAAGTCTTTTGAATCCTACTTACAAGGTAAAATATACATAGTATGCTAGAAGAATAATGTGACAATAAGTACAATGGGAGTTCATTATTCTTGCTCACTCCAACATGGTTTTTTACTTTTCCTCTTGTCCTTACAGTCGAGAGCTTTCCTCTACCACACACAAACCTCCTCCAGAAACATAGTGTTTGCACACCACCAAGTGATGCCTACAATCCACCCCAAATCCAATACAGTCATGGAGAGAAACTGTACTTGATTCAGAATTAGTTTAAGAAGCAAGAAAGATATCCACCTACCTATTCACTTTGGATCTCACCCTTTATCTGGAAACCACTTTACGAGAATGTGGAAGTGCTGAAGGGTCATCTTCTTGTATGCTCAGCTTCCTAATCTAGCCTTGGCCGTGGTTGCTAATGGTCCTGCTTGGTCAGAACTCATTCCTGCACTGTGGTGGATGATTTATCATCAGCTCCTTGTTTTACAGAAATAGGAAAAAATACAAGAGAAATCAAAAGAACATTAAGAGGAAATTAGTAGCCGGGTGTGGTGGCGCATGCTTGTAATCCCAGCATTCGGGAGGCTGAGACTGGAGGATCCGGGTTCGAGGCCAGCCTCAGCTACCTAGTGAGGCACTCCCCAACTTAGTGAGACTCGGTTTCAAAATAAAGAATAATAATAAAAAAAAAAATAGGGCTGGGGATATAGCTCAGAGGTAGAATGCCCCTGAGTTCAATCCCCAGTACCACAAAAAAAAAAAAAAAAAAAAGAAGAAGAAATTAGTACGAAGCTTTTGAAAATTTTTAAAAATCCACCAGTGCTTAGTGTTTCCGTTATCTGTTGCTATATGTGCTGCTCTGTAAGCCCAATGTTAGTAGCATAAAACTGTAACTGTCTTCATGAGGAGAAAGGGAAAGAGGATAATCTTTCACATTTCCCTGGGTGGACTGGTTCTGTTAGAAAGTTTTCACTTGGTATCTCTCCTGAGGTTGTGGTTAGGGACCTGAGGCTGGGGTTTTCTAGAAGGCTCTTTCACTAGTGTGTCTGGAAGTTGGTGCCAGCTGTCGGCTGGGAGGTCAGCTGGAACTGCTGGCCAGACACCTGCATGTGGATCTCCAGGTGTCCTGGGCTTCCTTCTGGCAGGGCGCTGGCATCCCTGGAGAGAGAGCCTGGGGAAGGCTGTATCACCTTCTATGACCAGCCTCTGTGGTCACGCAGTGTTTCCTGTACCACATTCTATTACTAAGGAGCAAGAGGAAGGGAATTAGATCAGGGGGGTGTCAGAATGTGCAGAACTCCTTTAAAACTGCTTTTGCACAGTCACATTCTTCCTTCTGAATTGCCTTCTAAGCCATAATATTAAACATTAACAAGAAAAACTCACTGTTCATGAACATTGAAAATGAGACCTCTGCCCACCAGACCCTTCTCCTCAGCACACTCTTTTTTTTTTTTTTTTTTTGCGGTACTGGGGATTGAACTCAGGGGCATTCTACCTCCGAGCTACACTCCCAGCTCTATTTTTTATTCTTTATTTGAAACCAGATCTCGATAAGTTGCGGAGTGCCTCACTAGGTAGCTGAGGCTGGCCGAGAACCCGGATCCTCCGGTCTCAGCCTCCCGAATGCTGGGATTACAAGCGTGCGCCACCACGCCCGGCTTCTCAGCACACTCTTTGATAATATAAAGCCTCTGACACCTTTTCCTCTTCCTTCCATGCCAGCTGCTAAATACATCCTCTTGTAAGCTCTCTTAGGGTAAGACCACTAGCCACAAGAAACACTAAGACACAGTAGAGACTGTTTTTATTTTCTTCCAAACTTCCTTCTCATTTAACTGTGCCTGGTAGCCTTTGGCTGCCACCTCTGAGATTCACTAGCCCCAGAACTCATCTCCAATCCTCTTCACTGACCTAGAACTCAGGTCAGAGCTCACCTTCTCCTCTGGACTTCCACCTCTGTAGGCTGCCTATCTCGCCAGCGCCCTTCCAAATGTCATGACCCACCCACCTCTCCTATCATGTGTACCCTTAAAATTCTACGTTTGCTGAATGAACTTTCCCAAAATTTCTGGTCATGAATTCCAAAGATGTGATCCCCACACAACCTTGGTAGGGTTTTTTTGTTTTTGTTTTGTTTTGTTTTGTTTTGGTGTGTGTGTGTGTGTGTGTGTGTGTGTGTGTGTGTGTGTGTGTGTGTGTGTTTATTTTGTTTTTGTTTTGGTACCGGGATTGAACCCAGCAGTGTTCTACCTCTGAGCCAAAGCCCCAAATCTTTTTATTTTTTATTTTGAAACACAGTCTCTCTAAGTTACTGGGGCTGACTTTAAATCTGCGATCCTCCTGTCTCAGCCTCCCAAGTACTGGGATTACAAGTTAGTGCCATTACATCCTGCCTATGGTTACCCGATCTGAAAAAGATTCCTACATTTCTGAGAATTATCATGAAAATATTTTCCTTTTTAAGCACTTCTAGAAAAACTACAATTAAAAATTCTTGCCTTCTTGATCTTTTTTGATTATGTCTTTATATCTCACAAGTTATTCCATTTCGAATATGTCAAATAGGGTATATTTCTAATCCTCAGAAGCCCCTGTCTTGTTCCTAGATTGTTCCTAGATTTCAAAACAGCATCAAGTGTTTGAAATATGTGTCAAGCTCAATAAATAAATATTAAAGTATTTTGTACTAATAGTCTTTCTATGATACTTCTGTGAAACTTTTTAAGTGACCTACAACAAAGACTATTCGCCCTTCAAATATCCTCCATCACATCCTTAACACCACTCTCCCACAGGCTGCAGGTTTCCAGCCCCCCAGACAGCGCTGAGCCCCTCTGAGTGATTGGTAAATAGGCAAATATACTGATTGATACCTCCCCACCCTCTCTCTGGCTCTCCACCTGGAAAAGAAGTGGTTGCACTGGATCTACTGACTTAGGAATAGGTTGGCTGAGGAATTCTAATCATTTTTCCATTTTTCGGTAAAAATCTTAGGCAAGCTCTCCCAGGCTCCCTTTGACTAAAGGTCAAAGGGCAAGCCTGTAGCTAAACCAGGATGTAAAAAGGAATTTTAACTGCTATTATCTACTTCTGTAAACTGTTTTGCTGCGCATGGTATACTGTCTGTCCTAAACAAACACCTGGTTTGTAAAACAATGTAATGATTTTATAACCATAAAAACCTGACTTTTCTGTAACCAAAGGGTATAAAACTGACCTACACCAATTCCATGCGACATCATTCAGGCTGTTTGCCCTGGCTGGCGGGTAAATAAAGTGCACAATGGAGTCTGGTATGTCTCTGTGGGTCACCTCACAACAAACATGCTATGCAATTAAAGTGGTCAGGTGCTCTTTCAAATTTCCCCCCATTATTTTAAAAACAATTTCAATGTAGTGTGTCAACAAGTCAGATAAGAAAAAAACCACATCATCATCTCAATGGTCACTGAGTAAAGGTCTTGAAAATATTTATGCCTTTTGACTCTGTCTACTTCTAAGAATTTATGAAAATCTATGGAATCTATGAAAGTTCTAAAGAGAGAAAAAAACAAATTTATACTCCAAGCTATTCACTGCAGTATTATAGGTAACTGTCAAAACTAGAAACAGGACTGGGGATGTAACTTGCCTAGTTTATGCAAGGTCCTGGGTTGAATTCACAGCCGGCAAAAACAAAACAAACAAGCAAACAACAACAACAAAAAAACTGGAAGCAGCCTAAGCATCAACCAATAGAAAAAGTAGTTAAGTTAGCTATGAAAATTTTATAAGACAGAATATTATATAGACATTAACAGTATACTTGCAAGGAAACATTAACAACCATGCAAGAAATGGTTAATAACCATGAAGGAAATGGTTATGCTAAAATAAGGGAAGAAAATGCTATATAGAGTATGGTCTATAATAGACAAAACCTTCTAAAATCTAACTATATTTTTGTATTTCGTTGTTGTTGTTGTTTTCAATGAGCATGAGTCTATGCTTTCATAATCCAGTTAAGAATATATTTTAAAGGGTTCAATTCATTCATGATTTTTCTCTCAGGCATCCCCCTATGCCACAGAGTGAACATCAAGAGGAATACCTCTTGAATTTACAAAATAGTTCTTCTCTATTCATTGGTAAGTTTAGCCTTTCAAAAATCTAAAGAGAATCATCCATCCAAGATCAGGTGATAATGTGACCATGAGCTACAACTTAGCGGAGAGCAACAGAACTGAAGTCTAGATCTTTTCCATAGATTGTATTTCCTCTGGATCCCCTGACTTAAAAACACAGACATTAGCCAGTTCTTTTCTTTTTATCCTGAGAAGCACTAAAGAGACTGTTGTTAGTAAGAGTCTACAAAATAGGCTGAACTGTATGAAATCTGCTGTATTCATGTGTAATCCTGGCCATTTTTAAAATAAGCAACAACAAGAATTAGTTCATGATAAGACAATGCAATATATTAAGCAAAGTCCTCAGAGCCAATTGTGTTGCAAAAATAACAAATAGCCAGGTGTGGTGGCACCCACCTGTAATCTCAGTAGCTGGAAAGTTGAGACAGGAAGATAGCAGGTTAGAAGACTGCCTCAGCAATGTAGTAAGACTCTCAGGGACCTAGCAAGACCCTGTTTAAAAATAAATCATAATATAAACAAAACATAAAAAAGTATGGGTATATAGTCCCTAGTAGAATGTCCCTGGGTTCAATCCCCAATATCACACACACACACACACACACACACACACACACACACACACACATACAACACAGTAACAAACAAGCAGACTCTGGTGCAATAAGATGCCCTGTGGTTAAATCAGAAAGATTAGTTATTATCCTTTATGAGATAATGAAATCTACTCAGGGAGGAAAGGAGGGGCAGGCAGATAAAAAAGACCGACCCTGACCTCTTGCACAGTAATCTGATTGTTTACTGGACCAGGTAGCAAACACACCTTAGAAGAGTGCATTCACTCACAGTGGTGCCTTCTGAATATACCTCCATGATCTTACTCTCCCTCTGTGCCAATGGAATAAATATGAGGTTGGATCTTCCCAAGTTTCCATTGGGGCAGGCAAGCGAGTACTCAGGCCCACAGATGATTTATTCAAAAACACAACACTGGTCAGAGCCTAAGTTCAGCTAGAATCCTCTCTGAGTTCCTATTATCTCTTGAATTCCACATTTTCACTTTAATATATTAAATGTAAAATTTCTCATTTTACATGTCATGGTTTCAATTGAGAATGTCCCCCAGATCTCACAAGGCAGCCATGTTGGAGGCGGGGCTTGGCTGCTGAGGAGGGGCTGAGGGACTATATATATATATAGTCCCAAGGCCACACACACACACACACACACACACACACACACACACACACACACATATATATATATATATATATGTCTCCTCCTTCCCTTACTCTCTCTCTCTCTGTTTCTCACCTCCATTATGTGAAAACTGAACTCTTCCCTCCCCCACCCCTCTTTCTGCTTCCTGTCCCCATGCCCTGAGCTTCACAGATGTCACCTGGGCTAACATAGACTGAACCCTCTGAAACCTCAAAAACTGTCAGAAAATAAATCTTGCTTCCTCTAAGTTGTGGTCATCAGTTATTTCAAATCACAGCAGTTGAGAATGCAGACTGAAACATTACATTTCTCATTGTGAGGATTTTTTTCTGTGCCAAACCAGGGATTTTCTGTACAGGTTTATGGCTCTTTATTTCATAGGACCTGTCTCTTCCACTCAAATTAGAATTGCAACATTTTTTTTCCCTATGCAAAAATTATCATGACCATGTATTTAACCTCCAAAGTGTCGGGGGCCAGAAGGCTGGTCAGAGCTGGAATTCACACTTTGGGGGAATTCCCCTCAACAGCCACAATGACTATGCAGAAACCGGTTCTATCTGTTATCCCGCTGAGGCCTTTACCTAAAAAGGACATGGTCAGTCCTGACCAATCCTGCAAGCCCACATAAGCTTACCTGACCCCCTGACCCCACCCCTCACATC
>PVLC010024602.1:10703-24575 GCA_004027655.1 Graphiurus murinus | reverse complement strand
AAAAAAAAAAAAAAAAAAAAAAAAAAAAAAAAAAAAAAAAAAGAATGGGTAACATTTAGGGGCAAAACAATAAAAATCACTGCAGACTTCTTAAGTCAAGTCATGAATGCCAGAAGGGACTGATATGATCTCTTCCAGACCCCGTAAGAAAACAAATTTCAATCAAGACTGCTATATCCAGTGAAGACATTATTCAAAATTGATGGAGAGGTAAAAACTTTGCAAGACAAGCAGAAATGTAAAGAATTCATGATGGAATCAAGATGGCACGTGAGTGAAATGCCTTTACACAGACTGTGATTTCGAATCAAATTTGCCAAAAAACCCAGCTTCTTAACAGAAGGAAAAAAAGCAACAAAAAGGGACGAAAGCTGAACCACAACAGAAGAGGACTCAGAGAGTCATTCGGGAAATAAAGGTGACCACCAAGTAGTGGCTTGGCATGAGCTGCGGGCTCGGCGGAACCGGGACCTGAAACTGAGAACTACAGGCACCTCGGCAGATCCAGCAAACAGGCGTGGCGTGCGTGCCCCCGGGACTCCACACCCTACTCAGGCAGGGACCCCCCCACCAGCCACAGCGACCAGAATCTGTGGGACGATCAGCGTAATTTCCAGTGGGACATTTCCAGGGCACCACTCCAGGGCCTGGAACAACAGAGATTGAACCAGGATGGCAGCAAACACAACTTCTTGACAGAGAAAAAGAGGAGCAGAGCGGCACAAACTCCAGGACACGAACAAGCGGGCGTTGCGTGCCGCGAGCCGGTGCACACCATTTTGCGTGCCAGCCCCTCCCATACAACGTCCTGCCAGCTATCCAGACCGTCATTGACCTATTGCACCCCCAGCGACCAGAGGTGGAACAAACAACAATGGAAATTCGAGCAGCATGGATCTGTAAGTTGAATTGCGACCCTGAGGTGCAGGAGCCCCTGTGAAGAGCCCAGAGACATAAGGTAGCAGCAGGAGAAACACCAACAAACCCCCTGCCTGCACTGACAGAGCAAATAAAAATGCCAGAGACACACTCGAAAATTTAAGCTTGGTACTTATGAACATAGTGTTTGTCTTAGTAGTTGGTTGCTGTTTTCATGTTTTGGGGTTTTTTTTGTTTTGTTTTTGTGTTATGTTTTATCTGCTTTTACTCAGTATTCATTCATGTATTGCCTTGATTTACTTATGTTTGTTTGGATGATTGCTTGCTTTGTTAATATTTGCTTAGCTTGCTGAATCCCCTCATTTTCCCTCTTACAAGCTGCCCCTTCCTCTCTCCCCTCTATATTCCTCTCCTCAACACTTTACCTCCTCTCTTTTCTTTTTCTTTTTCTTTTTTTCCTGTCTCATATCAAGACCATCTCATACTACCACACTCAAAACTCTACATTGACTAAAAGAATCTCCCGAGATATCTATTATCGCTAATGTTTACAATATATCACCTCAGCACATACAACCTTTTATTCCACTGGAACATACCCTCTTCCTTACCCTATTCCTGCATTCATTACTGTGACCTCTCACCTAACCTCTATCACTGAATACAAACTATTCCTGTATATACCTTCAGACACGTCTAACATCCCCCCCCCACAGAGATAAGATGAGAAAACTTGCAAGAGCTGCAAATATATAAATCTAAGTACAGGGGAAACATGGGAAGGAAAAATAACAAAGAAAGAATGAGCTACCACAACCCCTCAATAACAGATCTCACCAACCCAGAATTGCAGAGATTACCAGAAGAAAAATTCGGATCTTTAATACTAGAAACAATACCGGATTTTGAGAAAGAATGTAGGCAGAGCTTTAAATAAAGGAAGGAAGAAATAAAGGAATAAATAAACAAAGAATTCGATGACCTGAAAAGGAACCAAAGAGAAGCATTGAAGGAAGTGAAAGATGAAATAACCGAAATGAAGGTATCAATACAAACTATAAACAGCAGATTAGATCACATGGAAAATAGAATATCACTCTTAGAAGATGACCATTCCAAACATCAATCCATAGTAGATAATTCAGAAAAAAAATACGACGGTATGAATTGGACATTGAAGATATCTGGGCCAATTTTAAAAGAGCTAACCTAAGAATAATAGGCATAGAAGAAGGATTAGAAGTTGAAACTTATGGAATAAACAATCTCTTTAAAAATTAATTAACAGAGAATTTTCCAAACATAGAAAGAGAAGTCCACAAACAGGTACAGGAAACATACAGAACTCTCTCGAGAGAAGACCAAAGAAGAAGCTAACCACGTCACATAATACTCAAGTTGATCAATGTAGAGGCTAAGGAGAGAATTTTAAAGGCAGCAAAAGTAAAAGGCCAAGTGACATTTAGAGGCAAGCCAATTAGAATCACTCCAGACCTCCCAAATCAAGTCATAAAAGCCAGGAGAGGCTGGAGTAACATATTCCAAACTCTGAAAGAAAATAACTTGCAGCCAAGTTTCTCATACCCAGCAAAACTCCCTCTCAAAATTGACGGGGATATAAAAACCTTCCATGACTAACAGAAACTGAAAGAATTTATGTCTTTCAATCCAGCACTAGAGAAAATACTCAAAGAGATTAACTACAAAGAAGAACTAATGAGTAAATGTCAGAACCATAGAAACAATAATTTCCAGGAAGCAAACAACTAAGCAAAGAAGAATAAACACCACCGAAAATAGAAGTCAAAACTCAAAATGTTAGGAATTAAAAATCATCTCTCAATAATCACACTGAATATAAATGGTCTCAATTCCTGAATAAAAAGGCACAGGGTGGCAAAATGGATCAAAACCCAGAATCCATCTATATGCTGCCTGCAAGAAACACACCTTACAAGCAAAGATTCTCACAAGCTAAAGGTGAAGGGCTGGAGTAAGGTAATCCATGCCAATGGAACCCAAAGATAAGCAGGAGTAGCAACCATGATATCAGATATATTAGATGTCAAGCCTAAGCTTATCAGAAGAGACAAAGCAGGTCATATTTTTACTAGTAAAAGGAACAATCCAGCAAGAGGAAATAACAATTATCAACATCTATGCCCCAAACATAGGTGCAGCCACCTTCATTAAACAAACTCTGTATGATATAAAGGCACACATACATCCCAAAACACTAATACTGGGAAACTTCAATACTCCTCTTACATCTCTAGACCATTCTTCTAAACAAAAGATCAGTAGAGATGCCTCAGACCTAAAGAATACCATAAACCAAATGGACCTATTAGACACATATAGACTCTTTCACCCAACTACAGCTGAATTCACATTTTTCTCAGGTGCACAGGGAACCTTCTCCAAAATAGACCACATTCTGGGCCACAAAGCGAGCACTGGCAAATTAAAAAAATTCAACATAATTCCCTGCATCTTCTCTGACCACAATGAAGTGAAACTAGAAATAAACTCCAAGAAGATCCAAAGTAAATGTGGAAACATATGGAGACTGAACATCACATTGCTGAATGAAGATTGGGTCATAGAAGAAGTAAGGAGAGAAATTTAAAATTCCTAGAAACCAATGAAAACAGAGACACAACATATCAAAACCTCTGGGACACCCTAAAGGCGGTACTAAGAGGAAAATTTATAGCACTGAGTGCCCATATAAGAACAGAAAATCACCAAATAAATAACCTAATAACACAGCTCAAAGCACTTGAAAAACAACAGCAGTCTAACCCCAAAGTTAGTAGAAGACAGGAAATCATGAAAATCAGAGTAGAAATTAATGAAATAGAGAAAAAAATACAGAAAATCAACAAAACCAAAAGCTAGTTTCTTGAAAAAATAAACAAGATTGATAAACCATTGGCCAACCTAACCAAAAGAAAGAGAGAATCAACCCAAATTACTAAAATAAGAGATGAAAAAGGTGATATTACCACTGACAGTATGGAAATACAGAGGATAGTCAGAAACTATTTTGAAAACCTATACTCCAACAAAATGGAAAATCTAGAAGAAATTGACATAATTATAGACACATATAACCTTCCTAAATTGAGTCAAGAAGATATAGAAAACTTAAACTGACCAATAACAATCAAAGAGATAGAAACAGCAATAAAGAGTTTACCATCAAATAAAAGCCCAGGACCAGATGGTTTTCCAAGGGAATTTTATAAAACATTTATAGAAGAGTTAATCCCAATACTCCTCAAAATATTCTGTGAAATAGAAAGAAATGGGACCCTCCCAAACACATTCTATGAAGCCAATATCACATTGATACCAAAGCCCAATAAAGACAGCACAAGAAAAGAAAACTATCGGCCTATATCATTGATGAACTTAGATGCAAAACTGGTAAACAAGATATTAGCAATGCACATTCAAAACCACATCAAGAAAATTATACACCATGACCAAGCCGGGTTCATCCCAGGGATGCAAGGCTAGTTCAACACACGAAAAACAATCCATGTAATTCACCAGATAAACAGAATCAAAAGACAAAAACCACATGATCATCTCAATTGATGCTGAAAAAGCATTTGACAAGATCCAACATCCAGTTATGCTAAAAGCACTGCAGAGAATTGGAATAGAAGGAACGTACATCAACATCATAAAGGCAAGATAAAATAGGCCCACAGCCAAGATTATATTAAATGGAGAGAAACTTCAAGAGTTCCTACTAAAAACAGGAACAAGACAAGGATGTCCATTATCACCTCTTCTGTTCAATATATTACTTGAGACTCTAGCCAGAGCAATAAGGCAAGAGAAGGAAATCAAAGGGGTAAAATAGGGAAAGAAGAACTAAAACTATCCCTTTTTGCAGATGACATGGTATTATACTTAGAAGACCCAACAAACTGAACCAAAAGACTTATAGAACTGATCAACAAATTCAGCAAAGTGTCTGGATACAAAATCAATCTTAAAAAATCAGAAGCTTTTCTGTATGCCAACCATAAATCCACTGAAAAAGAAATCCAGAGAACAATTCCAATCACAATAACACTCCCAAAAAAATACTTAGGGATAAACCTAACCAAGGAGATTAAAGACCTCTATAAGGAAAAATATAAAAAGTTGAAGAAAGAAATCAATGAAGATCTTAGAAGATGGAAGGATCTACCATGCTCTTGGATAGGCAGAATAAATATAATCAAAATGGCCATCCTCCAAAAACTGATTCACACATTCAATGCAATACCCATGAAATTACCAAGGGCGGTCCTCACAGACATAGAAAAATAAGTCCTTAAATTCATCTGGAAAAACAAAAAGCCCAGGATAGCCAAAGTAATTCTTAGCAACAAGAACCATGCAGGAGGTGTCACAATACCTGACTTCAAACTCTACTACAAAGCCACAGTAATAAAAACAGCATGGTATTGGCACAAAAACAGACACATAGGCCAATGGAGCAGAATAAAAGACTCAGAAACAGACCCACAGGCTTACAGTCAACTGATTTTTGACAAAGGAGCCAAAAACATACATTCAAAAAAAATAGTCTTTTTAACAAATAGTGTTGGCAAAACTGGTTAACCATGATCAGGAAAATGGAAATAAAAACCCCACTTTTTTACCCTGCACAATAGTCAACTCAAGGTGGATCAAATACCTGGAAGTTAAGTCGGAGACCTTGCAGTTACTTGAAGAGGGCTTAGGGCCAACAATTCAACACATAGGCACAGGTAAAAACTTTCTCAACAAGACCTCAAAAGCACAAGCAACTCAAGGGAAGATCAATACATGGGATTGCATTAAACTGAAGAGCTTCTGTGCAGCAAAGGAAACTATCAAGAACCTCAACAGAGAGCCTACAGAGTGGGAGAAGATTTTTGCCAGTTCCTCTTCAGATAAAGGTCTAATATCTAGGATATAAAAAGAACTCAAGAAAATCATGGCCAAGAAAACAAATAACCCAATTAAAAAATGGGCAAAGGATCTAAATAGACACTTCACAAAAGAAGAAATACAAATGGCCAATAAATGTACGAGGAAATGTTCCACATCATTAGCAATCAGATAGTTGCAAATCAAAACTACCTTGAGTTTTCACCTAACTCCAATCAGAATGACAATCATCAAAAACATGAATAACAACAACTGCTGGCGAGGATGTGGAGATGTGGGAAATCTAATACATTGTTTGTGGGACTGCAACCTAGTGCAAATACTTTGGAAAACTGTATGGAGGATCCTCAGACGAATGGGAATGATCCTATCATATGAACCAGCAATACCACTTCTGGGTATCTACCCAAAAGAATGGAAACCAAATTATCAGACCAACACATGTGTATCTATGTTTATAGCTGCACAATTCACAATTGCCAAACTATGGAAGCAGCCAAGATGTCCATCAACAGATGAATGGATTACCAAACTATGGGATATGTACACAATGGAATTTTACTCAGCCATAAAGAAGAACAAAATCATGTTATTTGCAGGGAGATAGATGCAACTGGGAAACATTATGTTAAGTGAGATTAGCCAGTCACAAAGTGTAAGGAAGCATATGTTCTCCCTAATATGCAGATGCTAGGGAGAAGATGGGGCATAAGAGGGTCTTCAGATGCAAAAGGAGAGACCCTCGATGAACAAAGAAGTTGACTTAACCGAAAGGGATGGATGGGGGGGACACCCTATTGTACATCAAGGTTACTCACTAAACTGAACTTCAGAGTGAGGGAGGGTGAGGGAGTGGCGTGGTAATTTGGGGAAGGGGTCAAATGATAAATGTGGGCTCATGTGTTGTTATCAATTTGTACCTAAGAAAGATGTATGCTTACATTGCATGAATAATTAACAAAAAGAAAAAAGTCAAACAGCAAAAAACAGCAAAAAAAAAAAGAATTCATGACTACCAAGCTAGAGGAAATACTTAAAGAAATAAAACACAAAGAAGAAATAAGGAGCAAATTCAAGAACCAGAGAAGAGGTGAACTCCACCAGGTGAGCAAATAAGCAAAGGAGAAATAACGCTACAGCAAACAGAAAATAGAACTAAAAATGACAGATACAAAGCTTATCTCAATGATAACACTGAATATCAAAGGTAACTATGGTAAAAGATATAGACTGACAATGTGGATTAAAAAACATAATCCAACTATATGCTGCTTGCAAGAAACACACCTTAGAGCCAAAGATATCCATATGCTAAAGGTAAAAGGATGGATGAATATATACCAAGAAAATGGTGACAAAATAAGCAGGGAGAGCAATACTCATATCTGACAAAACAGAATTTTCACTAAAACACTTCAGAAGTGATAAAGTTGGTCACTTCTTATTAATAAAAGGAACAATACAATAAGAAGATATAATGATAGTAAACATTTATGCCCCAAATGTGAGTGCACCCACTTTTTAAAACAAATTCTGTGGGACATCAGGTCTCAAGTAGACCCAAATACAATAATATTGGGAGACTTCCACACATCACTCGTTTCACTAGATAGATCCTTCAGACAAAAAATGAGTAAAGACTATTCAGACCTAAAGAACATCATAAACCAAATGGTCCTAATAGACATATACAGAATATTTCAACCAGCAATAGCTGAATACACATTCTTCTCAGCTGCTCATGGAACCTTCTTCAAAATAGATCACATCTTGTGCCACAAAGCAAGCACCAGCATTAAAAAATTTAATGTAACTCCCTATATCTTCTAAGATCACAAAGGAATGAAAGTAGAAATAAAAAACAGGACAACCAAAAGAAATTACATAAACACATGGAGACTGATATACTCTTGAATGAGGACTGGATAAGAAGAGAAATAAGGGGACAAAGAGAAAAAAAATCTGAAATTAAATGAAAATAGAGACACATTGTACTAAAAATCTATGGAACACTTTGAAGGTGGTATTAAGAGGAAAATTTATAGCACTGAATGCCCACATAAGAAAAACAGAAATTCACCAAATAAACAATCTAATCACACACCTCAAGGACATTGGAAGACAAGAACAGTCTAATCCTAAAGCCAGAAGAAGGCAAGATATAATTAAAATCAGAGGAGAAATCAATGGAATAGAAAACAAAAAAGTACAAAAGATCAATAAAACAAAAATCTGTTTTTAATTAACAAGATTGACAAACACCTAGCCAACCTAAGAGAGAGACAATCAACTCAAATTATTAAAATTAGAAATGAAAAAGGAGACATCACCACAGACAGTGGGGAAATTCAGAGGATCATCAGAAACTATTTTGAAAATTTATACTCCATTAAACTGGAAAACATGGAAGAAACTGAAAAAATTTCTAGGCACATACAACTTACCAAAATTGAACCAGGAAGACATAGAAAACCTAAACCAACCAATAGCAAACAAAGAGATAGAAGCAGCAATATAAAGCCCCCCCCCCCGATCAAAGAAAACCCCAGGACCAGATGGATCTCTAGCTGAATTTTACAAAACCTTTGTAAATGAACTAAACCCAGAACTTCACAATACAGTGAAATTGAAAAAGAAGGAATTCTTCTAAACTCCTTCATTGAGGCAAGTATCACATTAATACCAAAACCAAATAAAGATACCTCAAGGAAAGAAAATTACAGACCAATAATATTCTTGAATAAAGATGCAAAAATTCTAAACAAAATACTGGCCATGAACATTCAAAACCACATCAAGAAAATTGTACACCATTGTTGGTTTCATCCCAAGAAACCTAGAGTGGTTCAAACATACACAAATCAATGCATGTTGTTCACCACATAGATAGAACTAAGGACAAAAATCATATAATCATCTTAATAGATGCTGAAAGAGCATTTGACAAAATCCAACACCCATTCATGTTTAAAACACTGCAGAAAATTGGAATAGAAGGAACATACCTCAACATTGTTAAGGTAATATACAATAAACCCAAAGTCAATATCATATTGAATGGAGAAAAAATGTGGAAATTCCTTTTAAAACAAGGAACACGACAAGGATGCCCACTATCACCACCCCTTTTCAATATAGTCCTTGAGATTCTCATCAGAGCAGTAAGACAAGAGAAGGATATCAAAGAAATTCAAATAGGAAAAGAGTAATTAAATTATCTTTATTTGCAGATGACATGATCCGATAACTAGAAGACCCAAAATAATTGAACCAAAATACTACTAGAAATTCAGAAAAGTAGTGGGATACAAAATCAACCTAAAAAAATTAGTGTCTTTTCTATATGTCAACCATGAATCCACTAAGAAATAAATCCAGAAAACAATCCCTTTCACAATAACATCAAAATCAACAAAAATGCCTAGGAATAAAACTAAACAAGGAGATAAAAGACCTGTACAATGAAAATTATAAAACACTAAAGAAAGAAATTGAAGAATATCTCAAAAGATAGAATATCCTCCTTGCCTTGGATAGACAGAATAAATATCAAAATGGTCATTCTACCAAAAGTGATCTACAGAGTTTATACAATCGCTATCAAAATACCAATGTCATTCTTCACAGACCTACAAAAATCAGTAATGTACTTCATATGGAGAAACAATAGTGCCAGAATAATCAAAGCAATACTTAGCAATAAGAACCATACAGAAGGCATCACAATTCCTGACTTCAAATTATACTACAGTGCTATAGTTAATAAAAACAGCATGGTATCAGCACAAAAACAGATACATAGAATAATGGAACAGAATGGACAATATAGAAACAAACCCACACACTTATAGCCAATTGATTTTTGACAAAGATGCCAGATGCATATATTGGAGAAAAAACAGCCTTTTCAAAAAATAGTGTGTGGAAAATAGTTATCCATTTGTAGAAAAATAGAACTAAATCCTTACCTCTCACGTTGAACAGGAGTCAACTTGATATGGATCAAAGACCTGGAAGTTGGACCAGAGAATGTGAAGCTACTAGAAGATGGCATAAGACCAACAACCCAACATAAAGGCACAGGTAGAAACTTCCTCAACAAGAACTCCAAAGCTCAGGATATTTAAGCAAGAACTAATAAGTGGGATGGAATCTAACTAAAAAGTTTTTGCATATCAAAGAAAACCATTGAGTCTACAGAGAAAGCCTACAGAATGGGAGATCTTTGCCAGCTATCCCTCTGATAGAGGACTAATATCTAGAATATGCAAAGCACTTACAAGAATTTACACTAAAAACAAATTATCCAATCAAGAAATGGGCAACTTCAAATAGACACTTCACAGAAGAAGAGATACAAATGGTCAATAGACACATGAAAAAAGTTTCCACTTCATTAGCAATCAGAGAGATGCAAATCAAAACTATACTGAGATTCCATCTAACCCCAATTGGAATGGAAATCATCAAGAAGTCAAAAAAGAATAAATGTTGGCCAAGATGTGGGAAAATAGGAACTCTTCTACACTGTTGGTGTGATTGCAAACAAGTTCAGCCATTATGAAGATGAGTGTGGGGATTCCTCAACAAACTGGGAATGGATCCACCATATGATCCAGCTATACCACTACTGGGTATCTTTCTAAAGGGCTTCAAATCAGAGAACTAAAGTAATATATTCATACCCATGTTCATAGCAGCCCAATTCACAGTGGCCAAATTATGGAACCAACCTAGGTATATATCAACAGATGAATGGATTACAAAATTATTGGAAATATGCACAATGGAATCTGCTCAGCAATAAAGAAGAATAAAATTATGTAATTTGCAAGAAAATGTAATGATCTGGAGAACATTATGTTGTGAGATTAGCCAGTCACAGGAAGTGAAGGGGCATATGCTTTCTTTAATACGCAAAAGCTAGAGAGTAACTGGAATACCAGAGAGACTCCAGATAATAGAGGAGAAACCTCATTGGAGCCAGGAAGGTGGTCTAAGGGAAGGGGAGGTGGAAGACTGAGGTTCATCAATGGAAATACTACCATTGAGTATGTGTACATATATGAATTCACCAATGTCAATCCCAGTACTCTGTATTAGGAAGAGGGGAAATGGGGAAGTGAAGTAGGGGGTCCACCAAGTGTGTGCATGCATGTCACTGTCAACATGATTTACATTTTGATGTGAGACTATAATGCACCAATAAAAGCATAAGAAAAAATAAAAAAGGTGTGATCAAAGAGGGAGGTGCAGTGAATAAATAGGTGGAAATCAATGATATGGTCGGTTTGAGGTTTTCTGAAGTGATATCATAAGTGTTCTTTTCAAAGAATAACCAATATATTATTAAAATGAGGTTGATTCATAATCAGGATTCTTCAGCCTTCTCTTCTTTTATGCAATTAACATTTGTTCCCTGATTACTATTTATCAGACTTTGTTTTAGATGCTGTGAATACAACAGTAATTGATTGCAAAAATGCATTCCTTCTTAGAGCTTATACTATATTTAAAGAGAAGCAGTTATCAAGTGTTATAGTAAAGAAAAAAGGGACTTTGGAGTCCAGATTTCTTGAATGAAATCCCAACTTGGCTACCAACTAGCTCTGTGACCTTGGGCAAACTACTTAACTTTTTGTCTCAGTAGCCTCACAATAAAATGTATGTAATAATGGCATATTCCCCATAAAGTTCCTGTGAGAACTAAATGAGTCAGTTATGTAAGATATTTAGAAAAATGTCTGGCCCATACTAAGTGCCTAATAAATGTTAGCCATTATTATTAAATCTCATTAATTCCCCCTTTCAGAACCATTTTGGTTGTGGAGAAAGGAAGAATGTCTTCTTCACTGAATCCTCTGCTTTCCTGCTCTATGTGAGTCTTATATATTCCTATTTTTCCTAGACAGTGCAATATAGAGGGACTGAAATCTTTGAGGAAACTTAAACTCCCATCTTTACACAGTAGGGTGGCAGAGTTAAAAAAAACCCCTCTCATCTAATTCCAAATTTAGAGTAGACATTAATTTCTCTTCCCTTGAAAACATCCCTTCAAACTGTACATTTTCTTTGATCCATCATGATGGTCACTGTTGTCTAAAAGTTGTAGATTTTGTATTTTCCTGGTAAAAGGTTTTAAAAAATTAGAACATTTATAAGATTTTTAAAAGATGCCATAATTTCTTAGTAGACTACACATTTTACAAAGGTTAGCATAAAGCAGTTATGGTCTCATTTTATAACTAATAATTCTCACATAGCCATATAGTATTAAATTGATACCAAGAAAATTTTCAGCTGATTACCCAGTACAAGATTGATCTGTGTAGGTGAAGTAATTCGTCTGCCACATAATGAAATCATGGCATGTTAGAGCTCAAAAAGACCACAGAAGAGCTGGTGACAGAGCTCAGTGGTAGAGTGCTTGGCTAGCATGTGTAAAGCCTGGGCTTAGTCCCTTGCACCATGAAAAAAACAAAACAAAACAAAAAGCACTACAGACTAGTTGAGTATAGTTTGGACAGGCAGCAAGGAAGTAACTTTAAAGTGACTAAACCTGATCAAATTTACCATCACCAGTGATAGTTTGTACATGATAGCATCATATGATGTGCCTTCTATTTTTAGAATGGATTCAGGTTTCCTTAAAGAAAAGTAGGTGGTGGAAAGTTTACTCAACTTTATATGATCCTTGAAAATGAGGCTAAAATTTTTCTTAATGTTTCCTGAAAAATATGGCAGTCTCTCAGTTTTCAAATTTTCTTCTGGTTTAAAATTGTAGTTTTGATTCTTTTTACATAACATTAAAATAACTGGTCCATGTTAAAATAATGCATAAAACCCTCTTATAGATCAATAAATATCAACCAGACCCTGCATTAGAAACACAGGCAAAAGATATCAAGAGGCAATTCACAAAAGAAGAAAAGCAAGCTTATAGTGAGAACTTGAAGTGTCCAATGACAGTGGTAATTTAATTATGCAACCTGAGGGAGTGATTTTAGCAAAATGGTTGAATAGGAATTTTCAGTGCTAATCCCTTCATAGAAATATCAATTTGAATGACCATCCATGCACAAAAATTACTTCACCAGAGCTAAATAATCCAACTGAAAGATTATAACACCTGGGTGGAACACAAGAATTAAAAAAATAAAACAGGCATTGAAGAGTATAGGAACTATACCACAGTTTCATATTACCTAGATCTCCCTTCTTTCAAGCCTGTGTAGCACAGTAGAGATAGTTACTCACTATGTGGGGGAATAAGAGGTAAAAAAGAAGCTAACTTCACTGTGTACCCCAGCATCAGACCCCTCCTCCAGTAAGCCCTTATTCTAGGTTGGCTCCAGAGCAACAAGGATCCAGACATTCCCCAGTGCCAGGTAAGCCTGATGCAAGATGGTCCCCATAGATCCAGGCCTACCCTTGGGACTGGCTAACCCCGTGACTTAAGGCTTAAGGCAAGATACCACAAACTCAGGCCTCATTAAGAGGTAGGTCCCCAATGTCTAACCTCCAGTTTGGCTACTATAGATTTAGGCTCTAGGCTTACATTAGCACAGGCTGTCCCTCACAGCCCCAATATCCAGATTTACCCATCATCCCAGGCCTGTTTAGGTCATTTCTGTGGCCCCAAGTATCATTCTGGTACCTGCCTACTGGCCCTATCAGATCCACCTGTGCAAGTATTCCTGTAACAAGCCTATCTACAGACCCTCTGATATGGTCCACACAGAATCTCTGGAGGATCTGACTAGTAAAAGGCTTTCTCTGCTGAAGCTAGTGTATTAGGGACTGAAAGAGGTGTTAAAGCCACAAAGCTCATGAAAAATCAGGGAAACATGATACCACAAAAAAAGTCTTATAATAAATCCCAATGAAATTAAGTTCTATGAACTTCCTAACAAAGAATTGAAAATAATCAAATTAGTTGGGCACTTCCAGGAAGATGGTGCCGGAGTGACACATGTCTCAAGAGGTGCTGTGAACTCGATTCAAATCAGCCATAGCAGCAGCTTTTTTTTTTTTTTTTTTTTTTTTTTTTTTTTT
>PVLC010024602.1:0-10603 GCA_004027655.1 Graphiurus murinus | reverse complement strand
GCGCCCGGCTAGCAGCAGCTTTTTGACAGAAGAAAAAAAGCAACAAAAAGGTGAACAATGCTACGAAAACTGAAATATAGCTGATCAGAATCCGGAAGGCCGACCAGGGAGAGCAAAGAAGCCTGTCTGTGCAGCTGCGGTGCCATGCCACTAAGTGGCGGCTGCCATTGAGCCAGCGCCCAGCATGGGGTCTACTGACAAAGAAATATATAATGACCTTCTGCATCCTCACTGACCGGGGGTGGAGTGAGCGACTCCGGAACGCCTCATCCTAGCCAGGCAGCATATCAAGGTACCTTCAACAGAGACTAGAACTAAGCCCGCTTAAGACCAAAACTAAGTCGGACTAGCTTAAGCCCTCGCAAGGCCATCCCAGCTCACCTCTCCCTACAGAGCCAGAGCAGAGATAACTTCACTGCAGAGCTTGAATCAAAACTGCTGCAGGAGCAGCTTCTTGATGCAAGGAAAGAGAAGCAAATCAGCATAAAAGTGAGTAAAGCAACAGGGGCAGTTGGTCAGAATCTAGAGAGCAGACCAGGGAGAACTGGGGAGCCGGCACGTGCACGGAAGTAGCAGCCACCATTTTGTCTACCGCACACAGCAGCAGGGATCTACCCAAAAGATCTGCAGAGGCCAAATCAGGTCTGTTCTTACAAACTTGCAGGGATTTTAATTTTTTTTCTTGCTGTTGTTTTTTGTTTTCTGTTTTGTTTTGTTTCATTTCTACTCTGTTTTCACTTTGCATTGCTTCGATTTGTGTATGTTTGTTCAGAGGATTGGTTGCTTTGTTAGCTTTTGCTAGACCCTAGAAGTCAGCACCTGAAACCCACCAAAGACACCAATAGAGCAGGCAGAAGAAGCACCAGAGTAATTGCAACTCAGTACAAGATACCATTCACAGAGAGAAAATAAAAAAAAGAAACCTATAAATTCAGAGAAAGCATGCAAGAGCAGCAAAGTTATAAATTTAAGAACAGGGAAACCATGGGAAGGAGAAATACCAAAGAAATAATGAGTCAACACAACCCCACAATAACAGAACTCAATGACTCTGAATGGCAGAGCTAACCAAAAGAACAATTCAGATCTTCAATAATAGAAATGTTACAAAACTTTCAGAAAGAATGCAGAGAGAGCTAGAAAGAAATAAAGGAACAAATAAACAAAGAAGCTGACACCCTAAGCAGGACTATTAGAGAAGCCTTGAGGGAAGTGAAGGATGTAAAAGATGCAATAATAGAAGTGAAGGCATCAATACAAACTATAAATAATACATTAGACCACATGGAAAACAGAATATCATTCCTAGAAGATGACCATTGCAAAAATGAATCCATTATAGATTAATCTAGAAAAAAAATTCGACAGTATGAATCGTACATCGATGAGATCTGGGCCAATTTTAAAAGAGCTAACCTAAGAATAATAGGCAAAGAAGCGGGATTAGAAGTTGAAATTAGTGGAATAAACAACCTTTTCAAAAAAGTAATACCAGAGAATTTTCCAAACATAGAAAGAGAAATTGACACACAGGTGCAGGAAACATACAGAACTCCCTTTAGAAAAGACCAAAGAAGAGGTTCACCACGCCACATAATAATCAAGATGACTAATGTAGAAGCTAAGGAAAGTATTCTAAAGGCAACAAAAGTTAAAGGATAAGTAACATTTAGAGGCAAACCAATTAGAATCACTCCAGACCTCCCAAATTAAGTCATGAAAGCCAGGAGGGGCTGGAGTAACATATTCCAAACTCTGAAAGAAAATAACTTGCAGCCAAGATTCTCCTACTCAGCCAAACTCTCTCTCAAAATTGATGGCGATATAAAAACCTTCCATGACAAACAGAAATTGAAAGTATTTATGACTTCCAAACCAGCACTAGAGAAAATACTCAAATAGATTAACTACAAAGAAGAACTAACAAGTAAACATCAGAACTAGAGAAACAATAATTTCTAGGAAGCAAACAACTAAGCAAGAAGAACAAACACTACTGCAATCAGAAGTAAAAACCCAAAATGTTAGGAATTAAAAATCATCTCTCAATAATCACACTGAATATAAACGGTCTCAACTCCCCCCCAAAAAGGCACAAGGTGGCAAAATGGATCAAAACCCAGAATCCATCTATATGCTGCCTGCAAGAAACACACCTTACAAGCAAATATTGCCACAAACTAAAGGTGAAGGGCTGGACTAAGTTAATTCATGCCAGTGGAACTCGAAGACAAGCAGGAGTAGCAACTCTGATATTGGATAAATTAGATTTCAAGCCTAAGCTCATCAAAAGAGACAAAGAAGGTCACCTTTTAGTAGGAAAAGGAACAATTCAGCAAGAGGAAATAACAATTATCAACATCTATGCCCCAAAAATAGGTGTAGCCACTTTCATAAAACAAACTCTACATGATATAAAATCATACATAGATCCCAATACACTAATAATAGGAGACTTCAATACCCCTCTCACATCACTAGACCAATCTTCAGAAAAAAGGTCAGTAAAGATGCTTCAGACCTACATAATACCATAAACCAAATGCACCTATTAGACACATATAAACTCTTTCACCCAACTACAGCTGAATTCACATTTTTTCAGCTGCGCATGGAACCTTCTCCAAAATAGAACACATTCTGGGCCACAAAGAGAGTACTGGCAAATTAAAAGAATGTAACATAATTCCCTGCATCTGTTCAGACCACAATGGAGTGAAACTTGAAATCAACTCTAAGAAGACCCAGAGTAACCATGTAAACACATGGAGACTAAACACCACATTGCTGAATGAGGAATGGGTCATAGAAGAAGTAAGGGGAGAAATTAAAAAATTCCTAGAAACCAATGAAAACAGAGACACAACATATCAAAACTTCTGGGACACCCTAAAGGCAGTACTAAGAGGAAAATTTATAGCACTGAGTGCCCATACAAGAAGAACAGAAACTCACCAAATAAATAGCCTAATGACACAGTTCAAAGCCCTTGAAAAACAAGAAAAGTCCAACCCCAAAGCCAGTAGAAGACAGGAAATCATGAAAATCAGAGCAGAAATTAATGAAGTAGAGAATAAAAAAAATACAGAAAATCAACAAAACCAAAAGGTGGTTTCTTGAAAAAATAAACAAGATCGATAAACCATTGGCCAACCTAACCAAAAGAAAGAGAGAATCAACCCAAATTACCAAAATGAGAGATGAAAAAGGTGATACCACCACCGACAGTATGGAAATACAGAAGATAGCCAGAAACTATTTGAAAAACTATACTGCAACAAAATGGAAAATCTGGAAGAAATTGACAATTTTTTAGATATATACAACCATCCTAAACTGAGTCAAGAAGATATAGAAAACTTAAATCAACCAATAAAAATCAAGGAAATAGAAACAGCAATAAAAAGTTTACCACCAAAAAAAAGCTCAGGGCCAGATGGTTTTCCAAGTGAATTTTATATAACATTTATGGAAGAACTAATCCCAATACTCCTCAAACTATTCCGTGAAATAGAAAGAAACGGGACCCTCCCAAACACTTTCTATGAAGACAACGTCACATTAATACCAAAGCCAAATAAAGATAGCTCAAGAAAAGAAAACTATAGGCCTATATCACTGATGAACCTAGATGCAAAACTGCTAAACAAAATACTAGCAATGCGCATTCAAAACCACATCAAGAAAATTATACACCATGACCAAGTCAGGTTCATCTCAGGGATGCAAGGCTGGTTCAACATACAAAAAACAATCCATGTAATATACTACATAAACAAACTCAAAGACAAAAATCGTATGATCATTTCAATTGATGCTGAAAAAGCATTTGACAATATCCAACACCCATTCATACTAAAAGCACTGCAGAGAATCAGAATAGAAGAAACGTACCTCAGAATCATAGAGACAATACACAATAGGCCTACAGCCAATATCATATTAAATGGAGAAAAACTGCAAGACTTCCCACTAAAAACAGGAATAAGACAAGAATGTCCATTATCACCTCTTCTGTTCAACATAGTACTTGAGACATTAGCCAGAGCAATAAGGCAAGGGAAGGAAGTCAAAGAGGTAAAAATAGGGAAAGAAGAACTAAAACTATCCCTCTTTGCAAATGACATGATATTATACCTAGAAGACCCAACAAAGTCAGCCAAAGAACTTATAGAACTGATCAACAAATTCAGCAATGTGTCTGGATACAAAATAAATCTTCAAAACTCATAAGCTTTCCTGTATTACAACCATAAAACCACTGAAAAAGAAATTCAGAAAACAATCCCACTTACAATAGTACCCAGAAAAATAAAGTACTTTGGGATAAACCTAACCAAGGAGGTAAAAGACCTCTATAAGGAAAACTACAAAAAGCTGAAAAAAGCAATCGATGAAGACCTTAGAAGATGGAAAAATCTACCATGCTCTTGGATAGGCAGAATAAACATCATCAAAATGGCCATCCTCCCAAAAGTAATCTACAAATTCAATGCAATACCCATGAAATTACCAAGGTCACTCCCAACAGACATTTAAAAATCAGTCCTTAAATTCATTTGGAACAACAAAAAGCCCAGGATAGCCAAAGTAGTTCTTAGTAATAAGAACCATGCAGGAGGTATCACAATACCTGACTTCAAACTTTACTACAAAGCCACAGTAATAAAAACAGTATGGTATTGGCACTAAAACAAACACACAGACCAAGGGAGCAGAATAGAAGATTCAGAAACAGACCCACTTGCTTACAGTCAATTGATTTTTGTCAAAGGAGCCAAAAACATACACTGGAGAAAAGATAGCCCCTTTAACAAATGGTGTTGGTAAAACTGGTTAACCATATGCAGGAAAATGGAAATAAACCCCACTTTCTCACCCTGCACAAGAGTCAACTCAAGGTGGATCAAAGACCTGGAAGTCAGGCCAGAGACCTTGCAACTACATGAAGAGGGCATAGGCCCAACACTTCAACATAAGAATAAATAGTTCCTGTCAAGAGATGAATGGATAAAAAACATATAGACACACACACGTAGAAATACAGATACACAGTGCAATACTATGTTCCTCAAGAAAATATCATCATTTAGAAGAGTGTGGATGGACATAGAGGAAATTATGCTAAATAAAAAGAAAAAGCCAGACACAGAAAGTAAAATACTGCATGATTACACTAATACATGTAATCTAAACAAGTCAAACTCTAAGCATACATGGAATCTAAACACATACATGGAATCTAAACAAGTCAAAGAAGCAGAGAGAAAAATGGTAGTTGGTGAGGACTGAAGGAAGTAGAAATGGGAAGATATTGGTCGAAGGTACAAAGTTTCAGTTATGCAGGATAAATATGTTTTGGAGATCTAATATTATATATGGTGGTTATAATTAATTTTTTATTGGGTACCTGAAGTCTTCTTAGTAGAAGTGCTCTCACCACGAAAAATGTAACTATGTTAGGTGATGGATATATGAGTAAATTTGAATGTGGTGGTCATTTCACAATGTATACATTCATCAAAACATCATTGTCTATACCTTAAATATATACAATTTTTATTTGTAGCATAAAGTGTTAAAATGTTTGTGGAAATTCAGCAATATATCTACAGTATAAAATTTTTTTTGAAATATATTATACTAATATTTTATATTAAGAACTGAGACACAGTGGCACCTGCCTGTAATCCCAGCACTTGGAAGGCTGAGACAGGAGGACCATAGATATAAGGCCAGCATGTGATAACTTAGACTCTATTTCAAAATAAAACATAAAATAAGGCTGAGAGTAGAGCTCAGATGTAGAACACACTTGTGTTTTGTGGTAGAGCACCAAAATTTATACTAAGAAAAGGCTCTGAACTGTGATATAAAACATTTGTATTCAACATGATATTGTATATAATAGCAAGATATTAAAAATTACTCAAATGTTCAAATGGGATTGGTTAAATCAACAACTTAGACAATAAAGGAGGGTTTATCATTAAAATAATGTTGCAGAAAATATTTCAAGATAAAGATGCTCAAAAAACAGGTAACAAAATGGTATATGATAAAAACTCATATTTAGGGGCTGTTTAGTGTAATACATGAAGGCACAGACTCTCTTGAAGTCAAATGGGGGCTGAGGGCGGAGTTCTGTTGTAGAGTTTGTGCCTTGCATGTGAAAGGCCTTGGATTTGATCCCAACCACTGCAACAAAACGTCAAAGTGACCAGATGAATAATGAATAATGAATAATGAGTCTTCCATATACTAGCTCTGCAATATGGAATGAGTTCTTAAGGTCTCTGAGTCTCAGTTTCAGAGATATGGGACCTCAATGTATCAGGTCCCACATGTAAATTAGAAATAATGTATAGTTTGAATGAGACTATGATTATACATAAAGGGACTTGAGTAAGTTGACGAGCAATTCATGCTTATTTTGATAAATTAAGTGCTGAAATTTTTCTAGTACTACAATATTAAATTCTTTTTTGTGATTGTTGCTCATTTGGCTAGTTGGAATCTCTACAATTGTCTCTTGTGTTATATTGGGATACCTGAATGCTTCCTTGATTTCTAGCATAAGATATTCCAGGCTTACCTTATATATATTTTCCCTTCCAAAGACCTAGAAATAGATATTTACTCAAGGATATTTCAGGAATGTATTAAGAAACCAATGTTTAGATATGAGGTTTCTGAGTACTATTGAGGTGCCATTACTTTTAAGTCATTTCATGGAACATAGAGCAAAGCTTTTAGACTTTATAATCTATTTTGTAAATATACATGTATCTAAACACACATATCTCCATACATATGTATATATTGAAAGCAAAAGTTCATATTGATAAATAAACTGAATAATTATAATTTACAGGGTTCTTTTTCTCCTTCACTCCATTTATATATGTGTGTGTGTGTGTGTATATACACATACACAGTGATGGGGATTGAATCCACAGTTTCATGTATACTAGGCAAGTATTATATCACTGAGCTGCATTCACAGCCCTCATTCCATATTTTGATTTTTATTTTTTTCATAGTAAACTTAGTTCTAAATTAGACCATATTTATTAATTTGCTTATCCTAACAGGCATACAAAATAGTATTAGAATTATTACTTCAAAACCTCTACTAGAACTAAGCCTACTAAGAAATGATTGTTTTCATCCCTAGAACATAACCTCTTGAGGATATACTTTCAGAATAGGTATTCAAAAGGATGAATCTAATATACAAATAACTCTAAAATTTAAGAAACAGAACAGAAAATTTAAAAACTGGCAAGATACACAAACATATAGTTCGAAAAATAGTCTTTAAATATGAAAAGATATTCAACTTCACTGAAAACAAGAGAAATACAAAATAAAGTTACATTAAGATACCATTTCTACTGATGGACATCTTGGCTGGTTGCATAGGTTAGCAGTTATGAATTGTGCCACTATAAACATAGATATTCACTCATTACTATGGTAGTCTAGTTTCAATTCTTTTGGGTAGATACCCAAGAATGGTAGTAGCTCAGTCATATATTAGGTTCATTGTCATTTATCTGAGGACTCTCCATACTGTTTTCCAAAGTGGTTGTACTAGTTTGCAATCCCACTAACAATGTATCAGAGTTCCTACTTCTCACATCCTCGTCAGCATTTATTATTGTTTGTGTTTTTAATGATTACCATTCTAATTGGGGTTAGATGAAACCTCAGGGTAGTTTTGATTTGCATCTTTCTGATTGCTAATGATGCCAAACATTTTTTCATACACTTAATGGCCATTTGTATTTCTTCTTTTGTGAAGTGTCTAGTTAGTTCATTTGCCCATTTTTTTTATTGTTTTTTTTTGTTGTTGTTGTTGTTCTTTTTGGTGATGAGTTTCTTGAGTTGTTTGTATATTGAATGGATTACAAAATTATGGAATATACATATAACTGAATTCTACTCAGCTGTAAAAAAGAACAAAAATATGTCATTTGCAAGAAAATTAACAGAACTGGAGAATATTATGCTAAATGAGATTAGTTAGTCACAAAATTGAGAGGTCAGATATTTCCCCTCATATGTGGAAACTAGGGAAAAAATGGTACACAAGAGGAACTCCAGACAAAGGAGGATAAGTAATAGTGGAATGAGAGAGGGGAGAGGAAAACACTTCAATGGACATGATGTACATTCACAAATTTATCAATGCCAATCGCAGTGTTCTGCACAGGAAGGTGAGGAAAGAGAGAGAGTGTGGTGCAAACAGGGAGAGGGCTCACTGAATGCTGTGTGCATGTATACCTCTATCACACTGAACTTCATCACAATGTATGATCACAAACAACCAATAAAAAGATATCATTTCTATACATCTAATCTATCAAATTGACAAAGATTCAAAAACTTGAAACACAGTCTAACGGCAAAGTCCATATTTTTTTTTAGAATTTTATTGTGTAATATAATTATACATCAGAGTGAGATTCAAAGTGATACATTTATATGTGCACACAACTCTTGGTGTGCTTTCCTCCTAACCCTATCCCACTGCCCCCTTCCTTCCTCCTAGTACATGCTAGTAAGGTTGATAGTGATACCTTCATATATAGAGGTAATATTATTTGATCTTTTTCCTTCCTCAAGCCTCCTTTTCCCCCATTCTCTCCTCCCTCCTCTGACCCTCTTCCACTATTCAACTGGTCTCGCTCATTATCATTAAGTATTTATTGTTTGTTCTTACTTTATATCTAGCTTCTATATATGAGAGAAAACATATGACCCTTGACTTTCTGAGACTGGCTGACTCACAAATTACTGGTGGATATACAAAATGGTAAAACACGATGGAGAAGATTCATGCAAAGTAGCTAGTTAGAGTTATTTGAAACTTTCCCCTGTCTTAATAGTTATTTCCTCTCATTTCTTACTTTTCATATACTTCCCCCTTTTCTCTTGATTTAAGGTTACTTGTGGTCTGCCCATTCACTTATTTTTTTTGGGGGGGTACTGGAGATGGAACCCAGGGGCATTCTACCTCCAAGCTATACCCCCAGTCCTATTTTTTATTCTTTGTTTTGAAACAGGGTCTCACTACGTTGCAGAGGGCTTCACTAGCTGAGGCTGGCCATGAACCCAGAGCCTCCCATTCACTTATTTTAATGTCTTTTTATTTATTTTTCTATTATTTTACTGTTTGGCAAACCATTCATTTCTGCTTCATAATTATTATGTCCTTTCTTACAAATATTTTAAATATATATTTTCTTGATACAAATTTTCCTCTTATAAATGATTTCATTTTATTCCATAAATTTTGATATATGTTCATTAACATTGTTCTGGGAAATTTTGTAATTTTACATTTAATATCCCCATTTTCACAAAAGCTGTCAAACTAAACATTCCAAGTGGAACAATTTATCTAATTTTTAAATTTTCTTGTTAATTATTTTGCTTCATCATATCTGGGAATGATATTGATACTATTTATAATTTTATGAAACTCACTGAAGCTCCCATCATCATCTAAAATAAGGTTAAATTTGTAGATGCTCTATGAACTCTTGAGAAGAAGGTATATATATATATATATATATATATATATATATATATATATATATATATATATATATATTTTTTTTTTTTTTTTTTTTTTTTTTTTTTTTTTTTTTTTTTTTTTTTTTTTTTTTTTTTTTTTTTTTTTTGCGGTACTAGGGATTGAACTCAGGGGCATTCTACCTTCGAGCTACACCCCCAGCCCTATTTTGTATTCTTTATTTTGAAACCGGGTCTCACTAAGTTGCGGAGTGCCTCACTAGGTAGCTGAGGCTGGTCGCGAACCCGGATCCTCCGGTCTCAGCCTCCCGAATGCTAGGATTACAAGCGTGTGCCACCACGCCCAGCTAAGGTATATATTTTTTAAGGTGACAGATTTTTGTATCTTTTTAGGGTTTCTTTTTTAATTTTTTCCTCATAATGCAAATATTTTTATACCTTTAATGGTGCATTTATTTTCACAGTAAGTTTAATACATAGCCATAAGATGTATGCTATTAGTTTTGCTCTTTTAGGTCCATATGACATTTATTGAACTGAGAGTAGTGGGTTAAAGTTTCCTATTAACTTCTGTTTTATTTATTTCTCCTCACATCACTTTATAGTTGCTTTGCATTTATTTTCAGTTTCTGCTTTATAAAGGGGGTGGTTGGATTATCTAGTACATAGTCATAGTTTGGTAGCAAATATTCTCTTTGTTGTCTTTAGTGGGTGTAAAAAAAATCTGAGTTCTACTTTGCCTAATATAAGGATTGCAGTCTTACTCCTTCCATTTGCTTGGTAAAATCACTGCATATCCTTTAATTTTTTGTTGTTTCTGACTTCCTATACTTCATATGTGACTCTTGTAAACTGAATTGGGTTTTACTTTGTTGGTTATTTTTTTTTAATTTTTTATTGTAGTAACTCGTGCAATATAGCATACATCTTTGTTAAGTACAAATTGTTAACAACATATTTGCACACAATTCTCATTTGACCCCTTCCCCGATTCCCTCCCCATTCCCTCCCCCTCCCTCCCCCTAAGGTTCACTTCAGTGAGTGACCTTGATATGATTGT
>PVLC010024601.1:0-24407 GCA_004027655.1 Graphiurus murinus | reverse complement strand
TGGGCCGGGTGTGGTGGCGCAGGCTTGTAATCCCAGCATTCGGGAGGCTGAGACCAGAGGATCCGGGTTCGCAGCCAGCCTCAGCTACCTAGTGAGGCACTGCAATAAAGAATAAAAAATAGGGCTGGGGGTGTAGCTCGGAGGTAGAATGCCCCTGAGTTCAATCCCCAGTACCGCAAAAAGAAAAAAAAAAGGCTTGGGTGTGTCGTTCAGAGGGAGAATGTCCCTTGTTCAATCCTCAGTACAATAAATAAATAGCTGGGCGTGGTGGCGCACGCTTGTAATCCCAGCATTCGGGAGGCTGAGACCAGAGGATCCAGGTTCTCGGCCAGCCTCAGCTACCTAGTGAGGCCCTCCGCAACTTAGTGAGACCCTGTTTCGAAATAAAGAATAAAAAATAGGGCCAGGGGTGTAGCTCAGAGGTAGAATGCTCCTTGGTTCAATCCCCAGTACCGCAAACATGAATAAATAAGTTAAAAAAAATTTATGGCTCCTCACCCCACGTGAGACCCCTGAGGTCCATGAGGACAGGGTCAGACCTCAGCCAGCCACCACCCATCGCTGAAACCCGAGGAAGAGGAGGTCCAGACCTCTGCTGTGCCCACCCCTTCTTGGGGGTTCTATCTAAGGACTGAAAAGGCTGCAAAGACCCTCTTGGCCCGGATGATCTCCCCTCACCTGTCTTCTCCCTCGAGTCCCTTACTTTCCTAAATAAAACTCCTGCCTTTGTCCCTGACTGGCACATGTTGAAATTCTTTTCACCGCGGAGGCCGAGGACCCACAGAAGACGTCGTTCTGACCCATGACAGGTTGATTGCCATAATCAAATACTATTAAAGTACAGTATTATCTTAAGCTTACTCTGTATGGCTCTGCTCCCTGCTCAAAATACACACTGCCTACCTTTTAAAAATTGTTTTTTTTTTTTTTTGTATTTTTTTTTGTATTTTTACTGGGGATTGAACTCAGGGGCATTCTACCTCCGAGCTATACCCCCAGCCCTATTTTTTATTCTTTATTTTGAAACCGGGTCTCACTAAGTTGTGGAGTGCCTCACTAGGTAGCTGAGGCTGGCCGCGAACCCGGATCCTCCGGTCTCAGCCTCCCGAATGCTGGGATAAAAATTGTATTTATTTATTTATTTATTTATTTATTTTTGCAGTACTGGGGATTGAACCCAGGGGCATTCTACCTCAGAGCTATACCCCCAGTCCTATTTTTTATTCTTTATTTTGAAACAGGGTCTCACTAAGTTGCAGAGGGCCTCACTAAGTAGCTAAGGCCATGAACCTGTGATCCTCCTGTCTCAGCCTCCCTAGTACTGGGATTACAAGCGTGTGTCACCACAGGCTGGCTTGTTTTTTTGTTTTGTTTTGGTACTGGGGTTTGAACCCAGAGGCATTCTACCTTCGAGCTACACCCCCAGACCGATTTTATTTCTTATTTGAAAATAGGAGCTGAGCCGGGCGTGGTGGCACACGCTTGTAATCCCAGCATTCGGGAGGCTAAGACCGGAGGATCCGGGGTTCACGGCCAGCCTCAGCTACCTAGTGAGGCCCTCCACAACTTAGTGAGACCCTGTTTCAAAATAAAGAATAAAAAATAGGTCTGGGGGTATAGCTCAGAGGTAGAATGCTCCTGAGTTCAATCACCAGTACCGAAAAAAAAAAAAAAAAGAAAGAAAAGAAAAGAAATAGGAGCTGGCTAGGTTAATGAGAGTCTCTCTTGTCTCAGCCTCTCAAGTACTGGAAGTACAGGTGTGCACCACCACACCCGGCTCTGTTCTCAAATATTATGTAATTAACATCATGTCCTAAAACATTTATTTATTGGTGGTACTAGAGATTGAACCCAGGGGGCATTCTACCTCTGAGTTATACCTCCAGCCCATTTTACTTTATTTTATATTTTTTGTTTTGAAACAGGGTCTCACTAAGTTGTTGAGAGTCTCACTATGTTGCTGAGGCTGTCCTTGAACTTGCAATCCTTCTGTCTCAGCCTACCTAGTACTGGGATTACAGGTGTGCACCACGACGCCTGGCTCTAAAACATTCTTTTTTTTTTTTTTTTTTCTTTTGGCACTGGGGATTGAACCCAGGGACATTTTACCTCCAAGCTATGCCCTCAGCCCTATTTTTTATTCTTTTTTTTTTTTTTTTTGCGGTACTAGGGATTGAACTCAGTGGCGTTGTACCTCCAAGCTACACCCCCAGTCCTATTTTTTATTCTTTATTTTGAAACAGGGTCTCACTAAGTTGTGGAGGGCCTCACTAAGTAGCTGAGGCTGGCCTCGAACTTGCAAATGCGAAGCCAGCATTTTCAACTTAATCTCACGTAACAAAATTTAATGGAGAGGTTATATCTAGTTTCTCACAACCATAAAAAATCTTTCAACAAATATCTTTGCATTGAATTTTGTTGTACTGGCATAACTTCCCTAAGATAAAGGTCTAGAAAGATAATTTTTAGATAAAAAGCTTAAGTACCAAGGGGAGCTAATCGCCTTCTCAATTCCCACAGGCAGTGCAGGTGGTGGGTTTTGTTTTCAAGCAAACTTCTCTCTAACTTTGCAGTTTCCACATTGTAAAATGAAAGTGCAAAGCCGGTGGCGCACACTTGTAATCCCAGCATTCGGGAGGCTAAGACCAGAGGATCCGGGTTCGCGGCCAGCCTCAGCTACCTAGTGAGGCACTCTGCAACTTACTGAGACTCGGTTTCAAAATAAAGAATAAAAAATAGGGCTGGGGGTATAGCTCGGAGGTAGAATGCCCCTGAGTTCAATCCCCAGTACCGCAAAAAAAAAAAAAAAAAAAAAAAAAAAAAAAAAAGAAAGTGCAAATGACCGAAGGACACATGGTTCTCCAGCAACATTTGGTGCCCAGGAATGCCCAACGGAGCCCCTAGTACTTGAAACCCCATCCCACCCTCCTGCATTCTGTGTGTGTGTGTGTGTGTGTGTGTGTGTGATCGCAGGTTCAAGGGCAGCCTCAGTAAGTAGTAAGACTCTCATCATCCTAGCAAGACCTTGTTTCAAAATAAAAATAAAATAGGGTTAGGGGTATAGCTCGGAGGTAGAATGCCCCTGGGTTCAATCTCCAGTACCACAAAAACACACAAAAAAAGTGCCATTTCCCTCAAGTCCCATGCCTTTCTACTGAAAATAACACCCCACCGCAATGCCGAGGATTGAACTCGGGGCTTTGTACACGCGATACCACTGAGCTACACCCCAGTCCCTAAATCCTTGTGTGTGTGTGTGTGGGGGGGTTGAGGCCATGTCACCATGCCTGACCTCAAATCTGCAATCCTCCTAACTCAGTCTTCCAAATACTGGGATTACAGGCATCTGCCACTGCACTCGGCTCCTAAATCCTTTCTACACAGACACATTGGCACTGCTACTAACGAGTCGTGCATTTAGGTGAGGGCTTCCAGTTGGGCATGTGACCCAGATCCTGCCCATCAGTGCTCCGTGTGTGTCCTGACCTATGACTGACGTCAGATGGCCCGTAAACCCACACCAAACTAACGGGCGCTCCACTGGGAATTTTTTTTTTTTTTTTTTTTTTTTTTTGTACTAGAGATTGAACCCAGGGGCATTCTACCTCTGAGCTACACCCCCAGCCCTATTTTTTTATTCTTTATTTTGAAACAGGGTCTCATTAAGTTGTGGAGGGTCTCACTAAGTATCTGAGGCTGGCCGTGAACTTGTGATCCTCCTGTCTCGGCCTCCCAAGTACTGGGATTACAGTGTGCACCATCACGCCCGGCCACTGAAGACTTTCACCGGAAGTATGGAGAAAGAGCCGCTGCTTTCCCAGGGGTTGTTGACTTGCTTGTTTCACGTCATATTGAAGAGCATGGGTTCTTCAATAAAATTCAATAAAGAGATTTGAACTTGAATTGGAATCCCCTCTTCATCAGTTACTGGTCATGTGACCTTTCTGAAATTCCTTAATATCGCTGAGATTTTGCTTCCTACTCTATAAACTAGAGCAATAATCATTTCTCCTTACAGGTAGTTGAGGGTTTTATATGATGTAACACAGGAAAAACTGGTCCCTGGCATGTCAGTTGGCTATTGTGACATGACCCACACCTTGCAATGTAGAGGTAGCAAGTTTCTGTCTTGCTAACTTTGTAGCACAGCACTATTGCTTTCTCACCGAATATAAATTCCCTTTTCCATTCTCAGTATTCATGTAAATGACGCATCCTTGAATGGTAAGCACAACCTGGGATTTTCTGGGAAACTCCCCTTTTCAAACAGTTGATCCTGTCGACAGAAAACAAGTTGCAGCTTCTGGTCAAAGGAATGTGATTGCTGTGTGTCTGCAGGATGGACCTGCGCGTTGCTCTAGACGTGTGAGGTACGAATCCGAGGAGAAAGGGCAATTTGCACTGGACCTACTTTGTGTCAGGTAAGGCTTGACTGGTTGTTGAGTGACAGAACCCAACTCAAACAAAAGAGGAATTTATTAGCTAATGAATTCCATTGTAGTTCTACCTCACAAGGACTGAGAGTCAATAAACTGTGGCCCCCTGGAGCAAAAGTGGGAAAACTTCCTGTAAATAACCAGATAAAAGCCGGGCGTGGTGACACACACTTGTAATCCCAGTACTTGGGAGGCTGAGATAGGAGGATCCTGGTTCGCAGCCAGCCTCAGACACTTAGTGAGGCCCTCCACAACATAGTGAGACAGACCATGTTTCAAAATAAAGAATAAAAAATAGGACTGGGAGCTGGGCATGGTGGCACATGCTTATAATCCCAGCATTTGGGAGGCTGAGACTGGAGGATCCGGGTTCGAGGCCAGCCTCAGCTACCTAGTGAGGAACTCCGCAACTTAGTGAGACCTGGTTTCAAAATAAAGAATAAAAAATAGAGCTGGGGGTATAGCTCGAAGGCTCAAAGGTAGAACGCCCCTGAATTCAAATCCCAATACCGAAAAAAAAAGAAAAGAAAATAGGGCTGGGGGTATAGCTCAGAGGTAGAATTGAACCCAGAGACATTCTACCTTCGAACTACACCCCCAGACCAATTTTATTTCTTATTTGGAAACAGGGTCTTGGTAGGTTGATGAGTCTCACTACTTGCTGAGGCTGTCCTTGAACCTGCAATTCTCCTGTCTCAGCCTCCCAAGTACTGGGATTAAAGTCGTGAGCCAGCTGGGCGTGGTGGCACGGTTGTAATCCCAGCATTTGGGAGGCTGAGACCAGAGGATCTGGGTTCGTGGCCAGCCTCAGCTACCTAGTGAGGCCCTCCGCAATTTAGTGAGACTCGGTTTCAAAATAAAGAATAAAAAATAGGGCTGGGGGTATAGCTCGGAGGTAGAATGCCCCTGAGTTCAATCCCTAGTACCGCAAAAAAAAAAAAAAAAAAAAAAAAAAAAAAAGTCGTGAGCCACCATGCTTGGCCTATTTTTAAAATTTGAAACAGAACCTGCCTTGCCCCTGAGTTCAATTCCCAGTACCGAAAACAAAACAAAAACAAACAACAACAACAACAAAAAACAGATAAAGTGGGTGGGGGAACTGGGATTGCAAATTTGGGAGGCGGAAATAGGATTGCAGGTTCTAAACCAGTCTCAGCAAATTAGTGAGACCCTGTCTCAAAATAAAAAATAAAAAGGGCTGGGAGGTGGAATGCCCCTAGGTTCAAGACCCAGTACCAGATAAACTGGGCATGGTGGTACACACCTGTAATCCCAGTACCCCAACACTTGGGAGGCTGAGATAGGATTGCAGGTTTGAGGGGGGATGAGGACAAAGGAAGTGGTGGGGAGTGCCAACCAAAGTAGCTTTGCAAAAGAATCTAAAAAAAAAAAAAAAAAAAAAAAAAAAAAAATATATATATATATATATATATATATGTTTTTTGGTTTGGTCTGAGCTACACCCCCAGCCCTATTTTCAGTCTTTAATTTTTTTTGGGCAAGACCCAGTTTCAAAACAAAAATTAAAATAGGGCTGGAGTACAGCTCAGTACAACCTTGGGTCTAATCCATTACAAAACAAAAACGTGGTGATACTCTCTCATGCTGGGTATCGATAGCAAAGCCACAGCTCCCGTCGGCCATGTGAATACGGGGGTGAACTGATACTCTACAGGCACTGCGTTACCAGGATTTTCTGGATATGTATTCAATGAATTACATGAAGCTGGGCGTGGTGGCGCACGCTTGTAATCCCAGTACTTGGGAGGCTGAGAAGGGAGGATCTGGGTTGGCAGCCAGCCTTAGCTACTTAGTGAGGCCCTCTGCAACTTAATGAGACTGTTTCAAAATAAATAAAAAAATAGGACCAGGGGTGTAGCTAGGAGGTAGAATGCCCGCGTTCAATCCCCAGTACTGCAAACAAACTTGTACATCAAGGTTCGTGGCAGCATTATTCATATTAGTCCCCAAATGGAATGGATAAAACAAACACCCAAATGACCATTAATGGATAAATGGGTATGTAAAATGTATAGTACACATTGGAATATTACTTGATAAAAACGAAGTACTGATACATACTGCAGACAAGAACTAGGAAACACTATGCTAACCGGGCACAGTGGTCACGCCTGGAATCCTAGTACTTGGGAGGCTGAGACAGGAGTATTGCAGGTCCGAAAATAGCCTCACCGCAACTTAGTAAGGTTTTCAGCAACCTAGTGAGACATTTCCAAGTAAGAAATAAAACCGGAAGCCGGGCGTGGTGATGCACGCTTGTAATCCCAGCATTCGGGAGGCTGAGACCGGAGGATCGGGGTTCGAGGCCAGCCTCAGCTACCTACTGAGGCACTCTAAAACTTAGTGAGACCCGGTTTCAAAATAAAGAATAAAAAATAGGACTGGGATAACTTGAAGGTATAATCCCTAGTACTGCAAAAAAATAAAATAAAAAATAAAATAAAAGCGGGCTGGGGACGTAGCTTAGAGGTAGAATGCCTTTGGGTTCAATCCCCAGTACCACACACACACACACACACACACACACACACACACACACGCAAAACCCCCCAGAAACCAAGAAAAAAACCCCGCTATGCTAAATGAATGTATCACAAAGCTATATAGATATTATGATCCCGTTCATGCAAATTGTCCACAGTGGGCAAACTGAAAGAGAATGTCAGTGACTGCATGGGGAGTTGTGGAGAAAATGGACTGGGGAGTGACTACCAATGGATCTAGCATTTCCTTTTCGGAATGAGAATGTTCTGGAATTAGTGATGGTTGCATAAATTTGAATAATCACTGAAATGCAGTATATTTTATTTATGTAAATTACATTCTAATAAAGGCGTTACAAAAAATTCTCTATGGTGATGCTATTATATATACTTATTCTTTGGACAGGTACCAGGGTTTCTCTCCACTTGTTTTCTTTGCTCTAGTGAAAACACCTGGATAGAAGAACTCAAAGAAAGACTACACTGAACAACTGTTTTATAAACCTTTATTGGAAAGGCCACAAACTTTATATTGCCACTGCATTTCTTATGCTTAAAGTATTGTGGGGAAGTAACCTTGAGTACAAAACTACTATGCTGTTGAATCTTGCCCAGGCTTCTTGCAAAATATTTTTTGTACAATGGAGGTAGAGTGGAGAGGGCAATAATTTATACCTCACAGGCCTTGATTAGTATCAGGACACCTTTTTTCATTCAGTTTCTAACAGACCTAGAAATAAACTACAAGTACTATATTAGGCTTAGGGATGGCATAATACATTTAAAATTTAGTTTCAGTTTCCCTGTTTGTTCCTTTACAAATGTAAAATGTGCATCTGATGTCTCTTTCCCCTCAGATAATCAAGTTTTGTCAACTCTGGGAGTGAAAAGGTAATCAGAAGATGGAAGAAGAGGAATAAACATCCTTTTCAGAGGAGTTTTACCTGATTTTCCTCATACCAGCCTAAAAGTCTCTTTTCTAGAAAACATAATAGAAAATCAAATTAATAGTAAATGCTTCCCCCAATTTCAAATATTCAATTTAATGGAGACAGAGCATTTTTTAACTTAACATTTAATGAAAACAGCATTTTAACAGGTTCTATGCAAACATGGTTCTACTATTGATTTGCTGTTACCTTATTTTTTAAAAAGAGGGTGGTGTGGAAGAGATACAGAGGCCTGGGCTAGCCCCAGTGTTCAGGATCATAACTTGGAGTTCCATAACTTAAAAGACCTTGACTCTACAAAGCATCAATTGAAGTCAATAAAGCCTGTTTCTACCAACCTTTGTCTTTTAAAACTGCAAAATGGGCAAATGCCTGAGACATAACCTTCAGGCCAATGGGCTTTTAAGGGCTGTTAAGAGCCAGAAAGAACTAAAAATAACATTCCTAGGTTTAAGGATAATTTTACAGCTCCAAATATGTTCTTCCTTCTAAAAATGTGACACAAAGAATAATTTACACCAACTGCCTTTTATTATCCAGTTTGAAAAACCTTCCACAAGATGGTAAAGAAAAAAGAAAAAAAAAAAAGAAAAAATCTTTTACAACCACTGCTAATGCAATTTTCCATTGCTCCCAGTCAGCTCCAAACCCATTGTGTGCAAAGCCCATTTTTCCGTGCATCTAAATGATAGATACAGGCTATGAAATTCTTTATTCTATTTGTAGCAGCTTATGCAGGTGCAGCCAAACACAAAGCTTCAGGACACATTGTACAAACTTTACATTGTGAGATTTGAATTTAAAATATGAAACATAAAATCTACACAAAACTGATAAAAATCAAGCACAGATACCAAGACTGAAACTTATAACCCACATGTGAAAGGGAGTCTTGTTTCCTTTCAAGTGCTTTATTCTGCTACAGAACAGTTGAAATGAAGATGTAAAGCTTTGTGGTTAGTTTAAATTATACACTCTGTAGATACTATACCAATTTTAAAAGTTACACATAGACCAACAGATGTCCACCAGTTCATCTGGATTGATCAGACATTCCAGCTGGATCGCTGAGAACAAATCAGGCAAATGTGGAAAGAAAATCCACCTGTGCAATTTGTTTTCAGAGTTTACTGATGGGCACACTGTACTCCAGGTCCATGATGGCTGCTGCTTTCTTCATCAGAGCTATCATTATAGGCTTCACGCCGCTGACCACCTCCTGAGCCTCGGGTGTTATCAAATTCCTGAAGCTCTACCTCCTCTGTTTCTCCAATTACATTGGGGACTTCTGGTCTGGATGGCAGAAGATCTTCTAGTTCCTTCATTAAAACAAACAAATATAGGGCTGGTCAGTTGTAATGTTTCCATTAACTTCTCTTTTAATATAGTCAGTCCAGGTATATACTTCTTTGAGAGTTAAAATTAGGAAAGTCACTAGTCTTTGTACTTTAAGTCAGAGATCACACACTGATGACCCATAGAATCAAATCCACAGACATCTTTTGTGCAGCCCATCTATTGCTTAAGTTAAAAACAACAACAACAAAAAATGGAATTAGCTGAAAACATTTAAGCACTGGTAAATCAGAACATGAGCTGATGCAATATGGAATGGGGGGATCCCTCTGCCCTCTTCAGATGAGGGATCTGTTCTTTTTTATTTTTGGCAATACTGGGGATTGCATTCAGGGGCATTCTACCTCCAAGCTATACCCCCAGCCCTATTTTTTTTATTCTTTATTTTGAAATAGGGTCTCCCTAAGTTGAGGAGGGCCTCACTAAGTAGCTGAGGCTGGCCGCGCGACCCCAAATCCTCTGGTCTCAGCTTCCCAAATGCTGGGATTACAAGTGTGCGCCACCACGACTGGCGCGAGGTATCTGTTCTTTTAAGGATTCCCAAGACTCCCACGACTGCCTCAGTCTGCTTTACTCCTTTACAATTCCCTTGCTTGGCCCTTTAAACAATTACATCAGCAATATTTGCTTTCACAACCAGGAAAACTCATCAACCATACAAATATCAAAGTACAAACTTAAATTGTGTGATCAAATCTTAGCATCAAAACCAAATTAAAGACGTCAAAGTAACATGACTAATATGAAACTTCAAGTTGCTTCAAGACCACTTACAGAAAGCTTGTCTGGGTTGATCCAGTTGTTCTCAGGAAACTGCACATCAAACTTTATGTAAAGATCACCTTTTTCAAAGGGATTACGGTACTGTGGCATTCCTTCACCTCGAACTACTCGAACACATCCTATTATTTAAGAGGAAATTGTGAACTGAAGTTCTCTGGAAAAGCTGCATCTGTACTAAAGATCTTGTAGACTGCTTGACCGTAGCTGACTAGATCATATGATTGTGGAGAGATGGAATGAATGTTGTAGGTACACAGCCAAAATTATCTAATTACCTTAGTCCCGCCCCTTACACTTTGTGGTGCTGGGGATTCAAACCAAGGGACTGGCCCACCCCAGGCAAGCAATCTGCCACTGAGCCACGTCCCCAGCCCTACCTTAGGCTACGCTTTGCCGAGCATATAGAAGAGATTTCCTGTCTTTTGCTGTATTCCATCTACCTGATGATCCCACCAATGTAATTAACTGGTAAGTGTATTGATTTGTGACTTTCTTTTGCTCTGTGGCTATAAAAATTCATGTAACCTCTACCATGGTGAAGATGTCATTCAGGGTAACTTAAAATTTCTGGGCCATGGTCACTCATATTTGGCTCAGAATAAACTATTTTCTTATTGCCTTTAAAGCAGAGTTCAGTAATACTCCCCCCCGCCTCCACCTGGAGAACTGGACCTGGGGAGCATTCTACTTTTGAGCTACAACCTCAGACCTTGCTAAGAGTTTCTCGAAGTTGCTGAGGCTGGTCTGGAACCTGCAGTCCTCCTGTTTCAGCCTCCTAAGTACTGAGGATTATTGGTGTGTGACACCATGCCAGACTAATCATATTCCTTTGAGAGTTACCCACTTTTTTTTTTTTTTGCAGTACTGGGGATTGAACCCAGGGCATTCTACCTCTGAGTTATAACCCAGTCCTATTTTTTATTGTTTATTTTGAAATAGGGTCTAAGTTGCAGAGAGCCTCACTAAGTAGCTGAGGCTGGCCACGAGCCTGGATCCACTGGTCTCAGCCTCCCAAGTACTGGGATTATAAGCGTGCACCACCATGTCTGGCTCCCATTATTATTATTATTATTATTATTATTATTATTATTTTAAAGCACAAATTGTAAGAATACACAGAAACCTGGGTCAGATAAGATCCAAGATTTACCTGGTTCAATTACTTTGCCAGGGGGGTATTTCACCACAATTTGACGTCCATCAAGGTGCTTAAATGTGAACTGAAATCCACATAGAGCTTCAACAAGCCCTATCTTATATGTCATGTGCAAATCATTTCCATCTCTCTGGAACACCTTTGGATAAAGTACACAAGAAATACATTTTTTAAAAGTTTTGGATCCATACTCTGTTGTATTATACTCCTTCAATCAACCTCAAAACCTTAAAATATACCACTTGCTGCAAAAGTGTAAGCACCACTGTTCCTAACTGCCTAAATTTATATTAGGAAGCTGGCTATTCTCATACAGCATGCTAGAAACTCCTATTAGGAAAGCACTGAAACTAGGAAAACATTGAGATAAGAGTAATAGAGCTGCCGGGCGTGGTGGCGCACCTTGTAATCCCAGCATTTGGGAGGCTGAGACCGGAGGATCCAGGTTCACAGCCAGCCTCAGCTGCTTAGTGAGGCCCTGTTTCAAAATAAAGAATAAAAAACAGGGCTGGGGCTGTAGCTTGGCGGTAGAATGCCCCCAGGTTTCACCCCCAGTACCGCAAAAAAAAAAAAAAAAGAGCAATAAAATCTAGCACCAGGTATATTCTACAATTCCACTTTGTAATTCTGCCTCTAGACTTCTACAGGCTTCTATAGCACTCAACCTGGAGTGCTCTCCAGACACGATCCTAACAGAGAATGAGAGGATTCAAGTTCAACATTAAAAAGCTCATTTGTAAGGCTCTGTTGATAAAATCAAGAAGCTCAATTGTGTGTTTCACATATGTACAGACAAGTTTTTAAAAAATGGTACTGGAGATTGAACCCAGTGGCATTCTACTTCTGACCCAGTTGGGTCTCACGTTGCAGAGGGCCTCACTAAATTCCTGAGGCTGGCTGCAAAACTGTCATTCTCCTGTCAAAGCTTCCCAAGTACTGGGTTTACAAACATGTGCCACCACACCCACCTTTACAAACAAGTTTTAACTCATTTAAAATAAAAAACTTAGCTGGGTGTGGTGGCATATGCTTGTAATCCCAGTACTTGAGAGGCTGAGATAGGAGGATCACAGGTTTGTGGCCAGTCTCAGCTACTTCGTGAGGCCCTCCACAATTGAGACACCGTTTCAAAATAAAATAGGGCTGGGGGCATAGCTCGGAGGTAGAATGCCCCAGGGTTCAATCCCAGGTACCAAAAAACCAAAACCAAAACCAAACAAAAACCTTGCAGCTGGGTGTGGTGGCGCATGCCTGTAACTTTACTACTGAGCTACATCCCCAGCCCCATTTTACTTTTTGTTTTTGAAAGTCTTGCCAAGTTGCTGAGGCTGGCCTACAAACCTGTCATCCTCCTGTCTCAGCTTCCCAAGTACTGGGATTATTGGCACGTACCACATCTGCTCCCTAATAGTTTTTCTTTATCATTTTGAGATAGAGTGGTATTACTAAGGCTAGCTTCAAACTTGCAATCCTTCTGCCTCAGCCTCCCCAGTCAATGGGATTACAGGTGTGTCATGCAGCTATACCAGAGTATCTTCTAAAGAACAATCTTCCTCAGTAATTTATGAGGCCCTCCACAACAGTGAGACCCTGTTTCAAAATAAAGAATAAAATAGAGCGGAGGCAAAATAAAGAGGCAGAATGTTCCTGGTTCAATATCCAGCACCACAAACACACAAAAAACTTGACTAGTTCACTAGAGGAAATCAGAAAGTCGGGCTCTTTTCCTAGAATATTCTCCTAAATTTAATCCATGAAATAAGCTATTATCTTAAGTAGTGATTCTCTTTGGGGTGGTTCTTGACCAGCAGCCTCAATAGCATAGGAAACTTGTTGGTTTCCTGTGCCACAGAAACGGAGCAGGAAGTGATGCCATGTTCTCATATAGGCAAGGCCAATTTTCTTTCTTTCTTTCTTTTTGCAGTACTAGAGATTGAACTCAGGGGCATTCTACCTCTGAGCTATACACCCAGCCCTATTTTTTATTCTTTATTTTGAAACCGAGTCTCACTAAGTTGCGGAGGGCTCACTAGGTAGCTGAGGCTGGCCTCGAACCCGGATCCTCCGGTCTCAGGCTCCCAAATGCTGGGATTACAAGCGTGCGCCACCATGCCCGGCTGCCAATTTATTTTTTACTAACTTTTTTGTGGTACGGAGGATCGAACACAGGGGTGTTTACTCCTGAGCTACAACCCAGCCTTACTTTTTTTTTTTCAGTTTTTTCATTTTGAAACAGCATCTCACTAAGTTATAGACAGCCTTACTAAGTTGCTGAGGCTGGCCTCGAACCTGCAATACTCCTGTCTCAGCCTCCCAAGTACTGGAATTACAGGCATGTGCCACCATGCCTGTAAAAAAAAAAAAAAAAAAAAAGTGGCTACACTTGCTTTGGTGGGGTGGGGGTAAGGAAGGAATTAATCTGCTAAAATTCAAACAGAGAAATAAGTAAAAATGGCAGAAAATGTTTTTTTTTCTTTCTGTTACCAGAGAATTTTTTTTTTTTTTTTTTTGCAGTAGTAGGGATTGAACTCAGGGGCATTCTACCTCTGAGCTATACCCCCAGCCCTATTTTTTATTCTTTATTTTGAAACAGGGTCTCACTAAGTTTCAGAGAGCCTCACTAGGTAGCTGAGGCTGGCCTCCAACCCAGATCCTCTGGTCTCAGCTTCCCAAATGCTGGGATTACAAGCATGCGCCACCACGCCCGGCTATCAGAGAATTTTTGAAGCAAGATTAATAAGCTCTGACCAAGCAACAGACAGTAACATACTTAAAAATATTAATAATTTTTGAGAAATAAAAGCACAGATTATAAAGCAGGGACTAACATTACCAGACACTGTTATATGATGTACAAATGGTAGCCAGACCCCCCCCCCCCCCCCCGCCAGTATAGCAGGAAGATGAAGCAAGACGATTCAGCATTCACAAAACGGAATGTTCTTTTTGGGGGTGGGGGAGGTACTAGTGATAGAAGCTGGGGGCTCTCTACAACAGAGCTTTATTCCCAGACCTTTTTTATTTTGAGACAAAGTCTGGTAAAGTCGCCCAGGCTGGCCTCAAATTTGCAGTCCTCCTGCTTCAGCTACCCCAGTTGCTGGGTGAATATCTTTTTCATTAGAAGATTTATACTGTCTAAACTACAGCATTACCCTGTTCTCATTATGTCCTCTCAGTAATACAAGTGTTGGGAGTAGGGAAAAAAGCAAAAACACTACAAAAGGTTTCTCTCTTTTTCTTTTCTTTCTTTTTGCGGTACTGGGGAGTGAACCCGGGGACATTCTATCTCCAAGCTACACCCTCAGCCCTATTTTTTTTTAGTCTTTATTTTGAAACAGGGTCTCACTAAGTTGTGGAGTGCCTCACTAGGTAGCTGAAGCTAGCCGAGAACCCGGATCCTCTGGTCTCAGCCTCCCAAATGCTGGGATTACAAGCATGCACCACCACGCTCGGCTGATTTTATTTATTTTGAAAGAGGATCTTGCTAAGTTGCTGAAGATGGTCTCAAACCTGCAATCCTCCTGCACCCTTCCAAGTACTGGGATTAGAAGTGTTGCCTGGCCTCTATTGATTCTTGAAATTATTTTTTATTTTGAAGAATTTATTTGTAGAAAAGACTACCATTTGGAAAAATAATTTTAGTGTAAATTAGAAATGTAGGCGCCGGGCATGGTGACGTACACCTGTAATACCAGTACTTGGGAAGCTGAGACTGGAGGATCTGGGTTCATGGCCAGCCTTAGCTACTTAGTGAGGCACTCCACAACTTAGTGAGACCCTGTCTCAAAATAAAGAATAAAATAGTGCTGGGGGTGTAGCTTGGAGGTAGAATACCCCTGGGTTCAATCCCCAGTATCACACACAAAAAAACAAAAACAAAAACCCCGAAAAAACAACAACAAAAAAACACAAAACAATAACAAAAAATAAAAAAGGAGCCAAGCATGGTGGCGCATGCTTGTAATCCCAGTACTTGGGAGGCCAAAACTGGAGGATCCGGGTTCGTGGCCAGCCTCAGCTACTTAGTGAGGCTCTCTGTAACTGAGACCGTTTCAAAATAAAGAATAAAAAATATGACTGGAGCTAGGCGTGGTGGCGCACGCTTGTAATCCCAGCATTCGGGAGGCTGAGACAGGAGGATCTGGGTTTGCAGCCAGCCTCAGCTACCTAGTGAGGCACTCTGCAACTTAGACTCAGTTTCAAAATAAAGAATAAAAAAAAAATAGGGCTGGGGGTATAGCTCAGAGGTAGAATGCCCGAGTTCAATCCCCAGTACCGCAAAAAAAAAAAAAAAAAAAAAAGACTAGATGTGTAGCTTGGAGGTAAAATGCCCCTGGGTCAATCCCAAGTACTGCAAAATAAATAAATAAATAAATAAAATAATAAGAAATAAAAAAAGACTGGCAGAATGCCCCTGGGTTCAATCCCAATACTACCCCCTCCCCTCAAAATATCTGGGTGATTACCAAAGGGATGTTTTTGTGGTACTGGGAATTGAACCCAGGAACATTCTATCTGTGAGCTACACCCCTAAACCCAACTTTTATTTTTTTATTTGGAAACAAGGTCTTGCTAGGTTGATGAGTCTCACTACTTGCTGAGACTGCACCACCATGCCTGGCTTATTTTCTTAAATTTTGAAAGAGGATCCAAGTTGCAGAGGGCCCCGCTAATTTGCTGAGGCTGGCCTTGAACCTGTGCACTTCTTGTTTCAGCCTTCCAAGTACTGGGGTTACAAGTGTGTGCCCCCATGCTTCCATATATACTTTTTTTTGGTGTGTGGTACTGGGGATTCAACTCAGGGGCATTTTATCTCTGAGCTACACCCCTAGTCCTATTTTTTATTCTTTATTTTGAAACAGGGTCTCACTAAGTAGCTGAGGCTGGCTGGAAATCCTGGATCCTGTGGTCTCAGCCTCCCAAGTACTGGGATTACAAGCGTGTGCCACCATGCCCAGCTTCCAGGTATATTCTTTATGAATAAAGGCGTACAGCATACTATATGTGATCAAAAAAATGTGCACACATACCTATGGTCCAACTACTTCCAAGGATAAATCAAGAGGATCACTTGTGCCTAGGAGTTTAAGCCCAGATTGAGAAAACAGCAAAATTAAATAGGGCCAAGCTGGGTGTGGTGGTGCTCACTTGTAATCCCAGTAATTGGGAGGCTGAGACCAGAGGATCCAGGTTTGTGGCCAGCCTCAGCTACTTAGTGAAGCCCTGAGGGTGTAGCTTGGGGGTAGAGTGCCTCTGAGTTCAATCCCAGTACCGCAAAAACAAAAAATAAATAGGGCCAAGCCTCTTGGCACATGACTGTAATCTCATTACTTGGGAGGTTGAGACAGGAGGATCACAGGTTTGAGGAAAGTCTTAGACTTTAGTCTTAGACTTCCTAGACTCTTAGCAACCTAGTGAGATACTCTTTCAAAACAAAAAAATCTAAAACAAAAAAGGGCTGAATGTATAGCTTGGAGGTAGAAGGCTGCTGGATTCAATCCCTAGCACCACAATAAATAAACAAGTAAGACCAGGCATGGTGGTGCATGCCTATACTGTAATCCTAGTTCTTGGGAGGCTGAGACAGAAGGATCCCAGGTTCAAAACTAGCCTCAGCAACTCAGCAAGGCCCTCAGCAACTCAGTGAAATCTGTTTCAAAATAAAAAATAAAATAGGGCTGGAGGCATAGTTCAGAGGTAGAATGCCCTGGGTTCCATTCCAGTACCACAAAATAAACAAATAACATATATATTATTTATTACACACACATGGATATGTGTGTGTGTTACAGTATAAACCAAATAGCATACACTAAACCACACTGTTAGTCAAGTTCATTTTGCTTTGTATTTAACAGATATAATACATCCAATAAGAAACTTAAAACAAGCCAGGCATGGTGGCACATGCTTGTAATCCCAGTACTTGGGAGGCTGAGACAGGAGGATCCAGGTTTGCAGCCAGCCTCAGCTACTTAGTGAGGCCCTCTACAACTTAGTGAGGCCGTTTCAAAATACAGTATAAGCCAGGCATGGTGGTGCATGCTTGTAATCCCAGCATTTGGAAAGCTGAGACTGGAGGATCCGGGTTCCCGGCCAGCCTCAACTATTTAGTGAGGCCCTCCACGACTTAGTGAGACCCTGTTTCCAAATAAAGAATAAAAAAATAGGGCTGGGGCTGTAGCTTGGAGGTAGAATGCCCCCAGGTTCCATCCCTAGTACCGAGAAAAAAAAAAAAAAAAAAAAAAAAAACCCTAATAGGATTGCCTAAGGTAACAGTCCTAGTCTATGGATAAGGTAGAAACAATACCATAAAGTTAACTCCTACCATGCTTTGGACTGCATCTGCCTTGGTTTTACAAGTCAGATTTAGTGCAAATAAGCCAGGCTCACATAACAATTTCATCTATGCTCAGTGTTACTACAGAGTACTCTAACAGATGTACCTTATTTCTCACAAGCAACTCCTAATTCCGAATAAAATAAAAGAAAACAAAGAAGGAAATTACCTCATGTTCTTTCTCTTGTAGCAAAAGAACAATATCTCCTGGTTCCACTCCTGGGGCTTGGTCGGCTTCCCCAGTGAATGTAATTCTCTGTCCATGTTTCATGCCTTTGTCCACATGAACTTCAAGAATCTTGACTTCTTTAATCACCTTTTTCCCTTCACATTTTTTACAGCGGTCCTTTTCATTAATTACCTCTCCTGAAAAGAAAGGTCATTCAAACCTACAGTAAGAGCATATGCACTGTACTTTCTTTTTTGGGGGGGATGTGTGTGTTATTAGGGATTGAACCCAGGGGCATTCTACCAGGGAGCTACACGACCAGCCTGATTTTATTTCTTATTTTGAAACAGGGTCTCACTAAGTTGTAGAGGGCCTTGCTAAGTTTGAGGTGATTTGCAAACCTGTAATCCTATCTCAGCCTCCCAAATACTAGGAATTACAAGCATGTGCCACACCTGGCTTATACTGTACTTTTTAGTAAGTCAAGTCTTGAATATACCCTTAATTTATTAAAATATATTTTCTGAACTTAGTCTCCACCTAAATTTTTGTATAAAGTATCATTCTGAATGACCAAAACTCATTTTACTACAGGTTACCTCAAAGGACCCAGCTACCCAATATTTTACAATGTAATGTGTTTTTTGTTTTTGTTTTTGTTTTTTTTTTTTTTGAGGTACTAGGGATTGAACTCAGGGGCATTCTACCCTTGAGCTATAACCCCAGCCCTATTTTTTTTATTCTTTATTTTGAAACCGAGTCTCACTAAGTTGCGGAGTGCCTCACTAGGTAGCTGAGGCTGGCCGCGAACCCGGATCCTCCGGTCTCAGCCTCCCAAATGCTGGGATTACAAGCGTGCGCCACCATGCCCGGCTATGTAATGTGTTTTAACACTTTCTCTGCAGCTGATCTTACTATTTCCTAATTAAAACAAAGCCTAAGAATCAAAAAACCACTTGGGTAGTCAGATGCTGGAGCTTCTTCAACTGGTTCCTTAGGAAAGGCTTTATTTTCAGTTCTAATTTTAACAATGGACAGACACAATCCAAATAAAATGTTAAATATTCTTTACAGCCCAATATTAAATTGCATAGTTGGTTCTGGAGTTCATCTCAAAGGTAGTATCTTCCTCAGGTATCCTACTCTAGATTCTTTTTTCCTTCCCGTTTTGGGAATGGGGTTAAAACTGAGGCCTTTGAGATGTCTGAGTTTTGGATGGTACTGAGTCCTTCTGTACTATGTTGAAGATAACACGGGTTTTCTTTTTTGGCAGGACTGGGGATTGAACCTAGGGGCATTCTACCTCCAAGCTACATCCCCAGTTGTATTTTTTATTCTTTATTTTGAAACAAGGTCTCACTAGGTAGCTGAGGCTAGCCTTGAACCAGGATCCTCCGGTCTCAGCCTCCCAAATACTGGGATTACAAGCATGCACCACTATGCCCGGCTCATAACATGGGTTTTCTACATATTCTTCTAAAATATTTAATTATAGTATAATAAAGCAAAACTGAAGTACACAGTATAGTGTGAAAAAGTAATATGGCTTTCTAATGCCTGATTATCGGCACATTTTGTTAGAAGATGTATATAATTAACTTCAGGGACTATTTTTAGAGCAATACTTTTGTAAAGTACATTCTATAAAACACTAATTCCTCAGAACGGTAATGGTGAACAGGAAAATATTTCATTGATGTAGGGTTTTTTTTTTTTTTTTTTGGTGCTGGGGATCGCTCCAGGGGCATTCTACCTGAGCCATACCCTGAGCACTACTTTATCTTTTATTTTGAAACAGGGTCTAAAGTTGTTGAGGCTGGCCACACTGCAATCCTCCTGTCTCAGCCTCCCAAGTACAGGGATCACAGGTGTGCGCCACCATGCCTGGCTGATCTAGGATTCTTGATAGCAGGAATTATTAGCAACTCTAGTAAGATAAAACCACAAGAGCCAGGCGTGGTGGCGCATGCTTGTAATTCCAGTACTTGGGAGGCTGACTCAGGAGGATCGGATTTGCAGCCAGCCTCAACTACATTGTGAGGCCCTTCACAACTTAGTGAGACCCTGTATCAAAATAAAACAGGGCTGGAGGTGTAGCTTGGAGGTAGAATGCTCCTGGGTTCCAGTACCACAAAACAAACAAACAAACAAACAAACAAACAGAGATTCTCTAGGAAAACAAATGTTGGGGGGAGGGGGTGGCAGCACCGTATAAATTAATCAAAATGAAAAACTTAAGTTTCTCAGTTACACTACCCGGATATTTCTTCCCTTGTGTATGTGCATGCGCTGACTGAACCCAAGGCGTTCAGCAATTTTCCCCGCCCCTACTAATCACATTTCAAGTATAAGCACAGGTGACTAGTGGCCCTATACAGGACACTGCACATACAAAACATTTCCATATACCACAAAAATATAAAAATAAAGCTGGGCGCATGCCTGTAATCCCAGTATTTAGGAGGCTGGGACAGGAGGATCACATATTTGAGGACAGCGTCAGAAACTCAGCAAAACCCTGTTTCAAAATAAAAAATAAAAAGGGCCAGGGGTATAGGTAGAATGCTTCAGGGTTCAATCCCTAGTACTAAAAAATGAACACACACACACACACACACACACACACACACACACACACACACACACATTGCATAATGACAGAAAAAATTCTACTGAACAGCACTGCTCCAGAACAGAGGTATCCCAAGGCCCAAATTGTAGTTTTTAATAAGTAAAGTGTTACAAAGAAATATTGGCATACATACCTTCTCCATTACAATCAGAACACACAGACTGCATCTGTTGTACCATTCCTGGAGCCAGCTGTCTGATCATGATGCGTACACCTCGACCCCGACAAGCACTACACTTCTGAACAGCTCCAGACTTTCCACCTTGGCTAAAGCAAGAAAAGTATAAATTAAGATTTTTGTAAGCCAGGCGTGGTGGCGCACGCTTGTAATTCCAGCATTTGGGAGGCTGAGACCGGAGGATCCGGGTTTGCGGCCAGCCTCGGCTACTTAGTGAGGCACTCTGCAACTTAGTGAGACCCTGTTTCAAAATAAAGAATAAAAATAGGGCTAGGGGTACAGCTTGGAGGTAGAATACCCCTGAGTTCAATCCCCAGTATGGGGGGAAAAAAAAAAAAGAAAAAAAAAAAAAGATTTTTGCCCATAGTCATGACAAATAGAAATTGTGTTTTTCACCTTCATCTTCAACTCCCAAGTACATAATATTTATAATGATCTCTAGAGAAGTCAAAATATTAAGTCATGAATAATTTTATTTAGTATAGACTTTTAGCTTGCCACTAAAAGAGCAGACAAAATACATTAAATAAACCAGAAACAGAGTTGCCATCATTTTCTGTCTCCCTGCCAGTACCGCCTGGAAGGTCTCACAAAACTGCAAAGCCACCGTGCTAGGGTCACCGCAGCATGTAAAGGAGCTGAGCCCTGTTGGGGGTGCTGCCTGGGGCCCGTAGGTAAGAGGCTACAGCAGTATCTGATGACCCTCATGATGTCTGGTGACAAAGGAATTTCTGCCTTCCTGGAATCAGACCTTTTCAAATAGGTAGGGACCATCCAAGGAGCAGCTGGTACTAAAGTATATGAAGATCTGAGGTATAAGCTCTGCTTAGAGTTCCCCAGCGGTTGTTACCCTTACACTGCATCCACAGGGAAGCTTCTCACACCCTGCTACAACCCCAACGTGGACACCCAGGGTAACATCTGCTGGACATCCTCAAGGTCAAGTGGTCTGCCCTGTATGACATCGGGACCATCCTGCTTTCCATCCAGAGCCTGACAGGAGAACCCAACATCCATAGCCCTTTGAACACACAAGTTGCTGAACTCTGGAAAAACTCCACAGCTTTTAAAATACCTGCAAGAAGCCTACTCAAAGCAGGTCTCCAGCCAAGAGCCATGACCAGGCTGTCCAGCCTCTCCCTGTGTTGTCATTTTTTTCCTTAGATAACATGTTATTTTCTTGATTTTTGTATAGGACTCTAACATGAGTTGTGGTATTATTGTTTTATTTCCATCTTTTAATGAAGTCTGGTTGACTCCTTGTAATGTGTATTAAATAAGTACATTTTGGTAAAAAAAAAAAACAGAAGCACTTACCCACTGCATGCACTACAGAGTACATTCTTGCTAAGTTGTAGTTTGGTTGTCTTGCCATTATACAGATCTTCTAAGGATACTCTGTGGAGAAAAGAATCAGGTTCAGGCAAATTTTGTGAACTTCTTAAATACAAGATATAAGCAGCTGATACTACAGCAAATTTCAGATTTTTTTTGTGTGTGGTACTGGAGATTAAACTCAGGGACATTTTACTTCCAAGCTACACCCCCCAGCCATATATATATATTTTTTTTGCGGTACTGGGGATTGAACCCAGGGGCATTCTACCTCTGAGCTACACTCCCGGCCCTATTTTTTATTCTTCATTTTGAAACAGGGTTTCACTAAGTTGCAGAAGGCCTCACTAAGTAGCTCAAGCTGGCCACCAACCTGGATCCTCTGGTCTCAGTCTTCCAAGTACTGGGATTACAAGCGTCTGCCACCACACTCTGCTCCCAGCCACGCACGCACGCACGCACACATACACACATCTGAGCTACACCCCCAGCCCTATTTTTTATTCTTTTTTTTTGGGAGGGGGGGCAGTACTGGGGATGGAACCCAGGGGCATTCTACCTCCAAGCTACACCTCCAGCCCTATTTTCCATTCTTTTTTTTTTTTGGCGGTACTGGGGATTGAACTCAGGGGCATTCTACCTCCGAGCTACACCCCCAGCCCTATTTTTTATTCTTTATTTTGAAACCGGGTCTCGCTAAGTTGTGGAGTGCCTCACTAGGTAGCTGAGGCTGGCCTTGAACCCAGATCCTCCGCTCAGCCGAATGCTGGGATTACAAGCGTGCGTCACCACGCCCGGCTCCTATTTTCCATTCTTTATTTTGAAGAAGGGTCTCAGTTGGGGAGAGCCTCACTAAGTAGCTGAGGCTGGCCGTGAACCTGGATCCTCCTGTCTCAGCCTCCCAAGTACTGGGATTACAAGCATGCGCCACTACGTTCAGCTCCCAGCCATGTATGTATGTATGTATGTATGTATGTATGTATGTATGTATGTATATACGTATATATTTTTTGTGTTCTGGGGATTGAACCCGGGGCATTCTACCTCTGAGCTACACTCCCAGCCCTATTTTTTATTATTATTTTTTTATGTGTGTGTGTGTGTGTGTGTGTGTGTGTGGTACTGGGGATGGAACCCAGGGGCATTCTACCTCTGAGCAATACCTCCAGCTCTCTTTTATTCTCTATTCTGAAATAGGGTCTCACTAAGTTGGGGAGGGCCTCATTAAGTTGCCAAGGCTGGCCATGAACCTTGAGATCGTCCTGTCTCAGCCTCCCAAGTACTGGGGTTACAAGTGAGTGCCACCATGCCCAGCTCCAACCTTTTATTAAAAAAAAAAAAAAAAAAGTGGAAGAAATATGCAAATCAAATATAACAAATTATGAACAACTATCCAGTTGGAGAATATGAGTGTTTACTACATTATTCTGTGATTTTTCTCTAGTTAAGAAAAAAACGAGCTGGGCTTGGTGGCGCATGCTTGTAATCTCAGTACTTGGGAGGCTGAGACTCTATTTTTTTTTGCGGTACTGGGGATTGAACTCAGAGGCACCCAAGTTGCAGAGTGCCCCACTAAGTAGCTGAGGCTGGCTGCAAACCCAGATCCTCCTGTCTCAGCTTCCCAAATGCTGGGATTACAAGCTTGCGCCATCACGCCCGGCTTATTCTTTATTTTGAAATAGGGTCTCACTAAGTTGTGGAGGGCCTCACTAAGTAGGTGAGGCTGGCCTTGAACCTGGATCCTTCAGTCTAGGTCTCCCAAGTACGAGGATTACAAGCGTGCGCCACCACACCCAGCACGAGCCCTATTTTTTATTCTTTACTTTGAAACAGGGTCTCTCTAAGTTAGGGAGGGCCTCAAAAATTGCTGAGGCTGGCCACGAACCTGCGTTCTTCCTGTCTCAGCCTCCCAAGTACTGGGATTACAAGCATGCGCTACCACACCTGGCTTTCACAGTAACTTTTTAAAACAAAGAATTCAAAACGACCCCACATTAAATCAGTTCAACGGACAGAGATTTAATTTTATGGGTCAAATTTGCAGAAAGACAATAAATATGGACAATACAAATGGTGCTCAAAGCTAGAACCTATAACATCAGGCCAATGATTTGCCTTGGCAATTTCTAATAGAACTGGTAACTGCACAAACTCAAGCATCATGACCTTCTTCTGACCTCAGGCATAAGTGTTGAGTACAATTATTATTCCCATGTTACAAGATAAAATTGAAGCACAACCAGGGATGGAGACCCTGTTTCAAAATAAAGAATAAAAAATAGGGCTGAGGGTATAGCCCGAAGGTACAATGCCCCCGAGTTCAATCCCCAGTAACACACACACACACACACACAAAAGAATAAGAGCCAGGAGCCGGGCGTGGTGGCGCACGCTTGTAATCCCAGCATTCGGGAGGCTGAGACCAGAGGATCCGGGTTCGCGGCCAGCCTCAGCTACCTAGTGAGGCACTCCGCAACTTAGTGAGACTCGGTTTCAAAATAAAGAATAAAAAATAGGTCTGGGGGTGTAGCTCGGAGGTAGAATGCCCCTGAGTTCAATCCCCAGTAC
>PVLC010024600.1:12089-24545 GCA_004027655.1 Graphiurus murinus | reverse complement strand
TTTTTTTTTTTTTTTTTTTTTGCGGTACTGGGGATTGAACTCAGGGGCATTCTACCTCCGAGCTACACCCCCAGCCCCTTTTTATTCTTTATTTTGAAACAGAGTCTCACTGAGTTGCGGAGTGCCTCACTAGGTAGCTGAGGCTGGCCGCGAACCCAGATCCTCCGGTCTCAGCCTCCCGAATGCTGGGATTACAAGCATGCGCCACCACGCCCGGCTGACTATACTATACTTTTGATCACTATTTTTTTAATGGCAATACAGGGAATTGAACCCAGGGGCATTCTACCTCTGAACTATACTCCCAGCCCAATTTTTTATTCTTTATTTTTGTGTGTGTGTGTGTGTGTGTGTGTGTGTGTCTGGTACTGGGGATTAAACCCAGGGGCACTCTACCTTCAAGCTACACCCCCAGCCTACACCCCAACTACAACCTATTTTTTATTTTGAAATAGAGTGAAGGGCCTCACTTAGTAACTGAGGCTGACTGGAATCCTGTGATTCTCCTATCTCAGCCTCTCAAGTCCTGGGATTACAAGAATGTGTCACCATGCCCGGCTTTTTGATCATTATTTGAGTGTAATTCTTCCACTTATAAGACTTTATTGTAAAGCAGTTTATGGTATAACTGTAGCAGTAGCTCATATACCTTGTGTAAACACATTTATATTTGTGTGTGTGTGCATGTGTGTGTGTGCATGTGTGTGTGTGTGTGTGTGTGTGTGTGTGTGTGTGTATGGGTGTGCATGGGAGAAGGGGTGGGATGCTGGGGATTGAACCTAGAGCCTCCTGGACAATAGGCCCATGCTCTACCTCTGAGCTCCTTTTTTTTTTTTGGTACTGGGAGTTGAATCCAGGGACATTCTACCTCTGAGCTACACCTACTTTTATTTTGAAACAGGGTCTCACTAAGTTGCCAAGGGCCTCACTAAAGTAGTAGATGAGGTTGGCCAGGAACCTGTGATCCTCTTGTCTCAGCCTCCCAAGTACTGGGATTACAAGCATAAGCCACCATGGCCAGCTTCCCCACACATTTTTAACCCTCTTGCAACACTATACTGGGTTCCTCTTCAGTCATGCTATGATCTCTTACACTGTAGCATGTCTTAAAACTCATGTTATTGCCTTCTTGTTCACTCTGCAAGGAGTCTCCAGTTGACTACACTCCCAGAGCTGGAGAGTGGGCACTGGGTGAGGGTCGCCCAGCCCACATTTCCTTTTCCTATCTGTACCCGTTTCCCTTGGGTAATGTGCCTGCCTCTTGTGTATTCTTTGTTTCTTTTTGTTTGTTTGTTTGTTTGTTTGTTTGTTATTGGGGATCGACCTAGGAGACGGGAGAATTCTGCCTCTGAACTACAGCCCAAGCCCCTCCCCCACTTTTTTTTTTTTTTTACAGGGTCTCACTAAGTTGCTAAGACTGGCCTTTAAACTACCATCTTCCTGCCTCAGCCTCCCAAGTACTGGGATTACAGGCATGTGCCACCACACCCGGCCTAGTGTAGTCTTGATGGACCCTCAGGGTTACAAAGGTCCCTGGGGCAGGAGAAAGAAGGATGGCAATAGTAGCTGGGGACAGCAGCTGCATTAAGTGAGGAGCTGGGCTCCTGGCAGAGAGCAGACCCTGTGCTCTGTGTTCCTGCGACAGGGTCCAGGACCCTCTACCTAGAAGACTCACCTTGGATCTAAGGCCCCCTTCTGTATTTGGAAACAGACTGGATGGAGCCTTTGGGTAAGACCCTGGTTCTTTCTTTCCTTCCACTAACCATGTACCAAACACGGAGAAGGCACTTTTAATCTCAGCGCCAGGCCCAGAGAAGGTGCCCTGCACTGCTGCTGGCACGACCGTGGAGAGTGATTGAGAGCGGGAAAGCCAGAGACCAAAGCACTCTGAGATGCACCTTGTAACCATCTCCTTTGGCTCCCAAACAGCCCCACCTGGGATACTGGAGCAGCCCTTTCTCATGCTAAGCTTGCCCTGCCATCTAGTGGTGGGCAGGGGAGATGGAAGGAAAGAGTCCCCTGGTTGTGGCCTTTGGGGAGTGATGACCTGCTGTCAAGGAGGCCAAGAATGAGGGTGGGGGGTTTGGGGGAGTGAGCAGGTCAAGGGGCACCCAGAGCAACCTGGTAGGTACTTAAAAACCAGGGAAACAAAGTGAAGGCGGCCAAAGCAGGAACTACTCTCAAGAATAATGACAGCAGGGCCGGGCATGGTGGCGCACGCTTGTAATCCCAGCATTCGGGAGGCTGAGACCAGAGGATCCGGGTTCGCGGCCAGCCTCAGCTACCAGTGAGGCACTCTGCAACTTAGTGAGACTCGGTTTCAAAATAAAGAATAAAAAATAGGGCTGGGGGTATAGCTCGGAGGTAGAATGCCCCTGAGTTCAATCCCCAGTACCGCAAAAAAAAAAAAAAAAAAAAAAAAGAATAATGACAGCAGGAACTCATCTGTCGAGTTCCTGGGCGGTGGTCCACAGCTAGCCTTGCCCAGCTAGCAGGGCTGCGTGGGGTACTGGAGGATGGAGTCTAGACACCCCGAATGGCCCGTGACCTCCTCTTCCCACTCTGGCCAGAACCCCAGCCCTAGAAAGTTCAAGAAGGTGTCGAGCTAGGTGATAGCCTAGGAAAAGCCGGGCTGGGAAGCGTGGGGGTGAAATTTGGGATTGGGTTTGTGGTTTAGCGATTTTAAAGACACATGCCAGGCAAGGCATTGATTTCCTGGCACCCCAGGGAAAATAAGTGCAAGCCCAGAAACTATTTCCTCACCATCACTTGTTGAAATAACGATTTGAAGGATTGTCTAGGTTTGAACAAAGAGAAAGTGCCAGGATTCAAAGCGTCTCTGGTTTTGCTCTGGAGACCCTTCGCTACTAAAAATCAAGAAAAAAAAACCTGGAAACTAACCAGAAACTTGTTCCAAGTCAGAATGGAACGATTTGTAGTATCAGCTCGCAACCGTTCAAAGACTGCTTTGTATGTGACTGACACCCCTGGATCGAATCAGAGTTTGAAGGTGAGCTTCATGAAGATGGAGGAAAACTCTCTGCACTTACTGCCATGTGGTTCTGAGACATGTTCACTAACTTGCCATTAGTGACCACCTCACATCCAAGACTCATAACCAAGGAAGGCAGAATTTGAAGAGCAGAATATGAGAAAGCAGCAGAGGCCCTGAGCTGCCTCTCTTCAGTGCAAGAGTACTGCGCAAACAGAGAAGGTCAGTGTTATCCAGGACTTTGTGAACATGTGCTGGAAGCCAACATCCCCCTTGAGAAGGCTGATCACCCAGCAGTCTCTGTTTCCCTGTCTCCTCTGGTGAACAATGGAGGCTCCATACCTCAGTTAGGCCACCTGAAGGGAGTGTATCTGTCTGATGATTATGAGAATGAGAATCAGGGCCTGAACTCAGGAGATTCTTGACAAGGAGGTTACCACTATAGTGATCCAGATAAACAATGTGGAGTAGTAAAGTTATGTGTTAATTGTGTGGCTCATTCTTATATTTATTTCATTTAAAATCATGTGATGGCTGAGGAGCCCAAGATGACTGAGAGAAACACCTCTTCTCAGGTGCTATAAAACTCAAATAGAAAGTTGCTTCTTGATGGAAGAAAAAAGCAGCACAAAGGTGAACAAAGTAATGAAAATTGAAACACAGCTGAACCCAGAAAGCAGACCAGGGATAAAGAAAGGAGCCCATGCTCCAGCAGAAGTAAAGTAATCCATGCCAATGGAACTTGAAGACAAGCAGGAGTAGCAACTATGATATCAGATAAATTAGAGCTTATCATAAGAGACAAAGCAGGGCATTTTTTACTAGTAAAAGGAACCATTCAGCAAGAGGAAATAACAATTGTCAACAATGTCCCAAACATAGGAGCAGTCACTTTCATAAAACAAACTCTTCATGATATAAAGTCACACAAAGAGCCCAATACAATAATATGGGAGACTTCAATACTCCTCTCACATCACTAGACCCATCTTCTAGACAAAATGTCAGTAAAGATGCCTCAGATCTAAAAACATACTATCAACCGAATGGACCTATTAGACACATACAGAATATTTCATCCAACTACAGCTGAATTCACATTTTTCTCAGCTGCTCATGGAATGTTCCCCAAAATAGACCACATTCTGGGCCACAAAGCGAGCACTGGCAAATTCAAAAAATGTAACTTAATTCCCTGTGTCTTCAGACCACAATGCAATGAAACCAGAAATCAACTATAAGAAGACCCAGAGTAACCACATAAACACATGGAGACTGAACATCACACTGCTGAACGAGGAATGGGTCATAGAAGAAGTAAAGAGAAAAATTAAAATATCCTAGAGCCGGGCGTGGTGGTGTACACTTGTAATCCCAGTACTTGGGAGACTGAGACAGGAGGATCACAGGTTCACAGCCAGCCTCAGCTACTTAGTGAGGCCCTTTGCAACTCCGTGAGACCCTGTTTCAAAATAAAGAATAAAAAATAGGGCTGGGGGCATAGCTCAGAGGCAGAATGTACCTGAGTTCCATCTGCTTTACAAAAAAAAAAAAAAAAAAAAATTCTAGAAACAAGTGAAGACAGAGACAAAACATATCAAAACCTCTGGGACACCTTGAAGGCAGTACTAAGAGGAATATTTATAGCACTGAATGCCCACATAGGAAGAACAGAAAATCACCAAATAAATAACCTAATGACACAGCACCAAGCCCTTGAAAAACAAGAACAGTCTACCCCCAAAGCCAGTAGAAGACAAGAAATGATTAAAATCAGAGTAAAAACTAATGAAGTAGAGAATAAAAAAATACAGAAAATAAACAAAACCAGAATCGGTTTCTTGAAAAAATAAACCAGATAGATAAACCATTAGCCAACCTAACCAAAAGAAAGAGAGAATCAACCCAAATTACTCAAATAAGGGATGGAAAAGGTGATATTACCACTGACAGTGTGAAAATCCAGAGGACCATCAGAAACTACTTTGAAAAACTATACTCCAACAAAATGGGAAATTTGGAAGAAATTGAGAAACTTCTAGACACATACAACCTTCCTAAATTGAGTCAAGAAGATATAGAAAACTTAAACTGACCAGTAGCAATCAAAGAGACAGAAACAGTAATAAAGAGTTTACCATCAAACAAAAGCCCAGGGCCAGATGGTTTTCCAAGTGAATTTTATAAAACATTTATGGAAGAGCTAATCCCAATACTCCTCAAACTATTCCATGAAATAGAAAAAACAGGACCTCCCCAAACACATTCTATGAAGCCAACATCACATTAATACCAAAGCCAAATAAAGACAGCTCAAGAAAAGAAAACTATAAGCCTATATCATTGATAAACTTAGACACAAAGCCACTAAACAAAATATTAGCCATATTAGCAATGCGTATTCAAAACCACAGAAAGAGAGAAAATTATACGCCATGACCAAGATGGGTTCATCCCAGGGATGCAAGGCTGGTTCTACATACGAAAAAATAATTCTGGTAATTCACCACATAAGCAGAACCAAAGACAAAAATCACATAATCATTTCAATAGACGCTGAAAAATCATCTGACAAGATCCAACACCCATTCATGCTAAACGCACTGCAGAGAATTGGAATAGAGGGAACATATCTCAACATCATAGAGGTAATATACAATAGGCCCATAGCCAATACCATATTAAATGGAGAAAAACTGCAAGAGTTCCCACTGAAAACAGGAACAAGACAAGGATGTCCATTATCACCTCTTCTGTTCAACATAGTACTTGAGACTCTAGCCAGAGCAATAAGGCAAGAGAAGGAAATCAAAAGTGTAAAAATAGGAAAAGAAGAAATGTATAAAATTCCATGCTAAAAAATTAAAAATAAAAAAAAATAAATAAATAAAAATAAAAATAGGAAAAGAAGAACTAAAACTATCCCTTTTTGCAGAAAACATGATTCTATACTTAGAAGACCCAACAAAGTCAACCAAAAAGCTTATAGAACTGATCAACAAATTCAGCAAAGTGTATGGATACAAAATCAATCTTAAAAAATCAGAAGTTTTCCTGTATGCCAACCATAAATCCACTGAAAAAGAAATCCAGAAAATAATTCCACTCACAATAGCAACCCCAAAAATAAAATACTTAGGGATAAACCTAACCAAGGAGGTAAAAGACCTCTATAAGAAAAACTATAAAAAAATTGAAAAAAGAAATTGAAGAAGAGCTTAGAAGATGAAAAGAGATCTTCCATGCTCTTGGATAGGCAGAATTAATATCATCAAAATGGCCATTCTCCCCATGCTCTTGGATAGGCAGAATTAATATCATCAAAATGGCCATTCTCCCAAAAGTGATCTACAGATTCAATGCAATACCCATGAAATTAACCAAAGTCATTCCTCACAGACATAGAAAAATCAGTCCTTAAATTCATTTGGAACAACAAAAAGCCCCAGATAGACAAAGTAGTTCTTAGCAACAAAAACCATGCAGGAGGCATCACAATACTTGACTTTAAATTACAAAGCCACAGTAATAAAAACAGCATGGTATTGGCACAGAAACAGACACATAGACCAATGGAGCAGAATAGAAGAGTCAGAAACAAGTCGGGCGTGGTGGCACACGCTTGTAATCCCAGCATTCGGGAGGCTGAGACCAGAGGATCCGGGTTCGCGGCCAGCCTCAGCTACCTAGTGAGGCATTCTGCAACTTAGTGAGACTCGGTTTCAAAATAAAGAATAAAAAATAGGGCTGGGGGTATAGCTCAGAGGTAGAATGCCCCTGAGTTCAATCCCCAGTATCAAAAAAAAAAAAAAAAGAAGACTCAGAAACAATCCACACACCTACAATCAATTGATTTTTGACAAAGGAGTCAAAAACATACACTGGAAAAAAGACAGCCTCTTCAAAAATAGTGTTGGCAAAACTGGTTAACCATATGCAGGAAAAATGGAAATAAACCTCACTTTCTCATCCTGAACAATTCAAGATGGACCGAAGACTTGGAAGTCAGGCCAGAGACCTTGCAGCTACTTGAAGAGGGCATAGGTCCAACCCTTCAACAAATAGGCACAGGTAAAAACTTTCTCAACAAGACCCCAAAGGCAACTCAAAGGAAGATCAATACATGGGATTGCATTAAACTGAAGAGCTTCTGTGCAGCAAAGGAAACTATCAAGAACCTCAACAAAAAGCTCACAGAGTGGGAGAAAACTTTCGCCAGCTATTCTTCTGATAGAGGACTAATATCTAGAATATACAGAGAACTCAAGAAACTCATAGCTAAGAAAACAAATAACCCAATCAAAAAAATGGGCAGCCAGGCGTGGTGGCGCACGTTTGTAATCCCAGCATTTGGAAGACTGAGACTGGAGGATCTGGGTTCTCAGCCAACCTCAGCTGCTTAGTGAGACCCTCCGCAACTTAGTGAGACCCTATTTCAAAATGAAGAATAAAAACTAGGGTTGGGGCTGTAGCTCAGAGGTAGAATGCCCCCGGGTTCCATCCCCAGTATCGCAAAAAAAAAAAAAAAAAAAAAAAAAAAAAAAAAAAAAAAAAAAGAGCAAAGGATCTAAATAGACACTTCACAAAAGAAGAAATACAAATGGCCAATAAATGTATGAGGAAATGTTCAACATCATTAGCAATCAGAGAGATGCAAATCAAAACTACCTTGAGATTTCACCTAATTCCAATCAGAATGGCAATCATCAAGAACACAAACAACAACAAATGCTGGCGAGGGTGTGGAGAGGTGGGAACCCTAATACATTGTTGGTGGGATTGCAAATTAGTGCAACCACTTTGGAAAACAGTATGGAGGACCCTCAGACAAATGGGAATAAACCTACCACGTGATCCAGCAATATCGCTTCTGGGTATCTACCCAAAAGAATGGAAACCAAACTATCAGACCAACGCATATATATCTATGTTTATAGCTGTACAATTCACAACTGTGAACTTCAAATGTACTTGATTGTGATTTCTCCCCAATGATAAAAGTTGTCTGCAACAGCATTGTTAATTAAACAAACACTCCTTGATGCCTTAAAAGACAAAGGGGGGGGGAGCGGATTGTGTTTGCCATCAAGACCTATTGCATGAAGTAAGATCCCAGGCCACTACCTCCTCTCTCCACTGGCTCCCAGAACCATGCATCACCTGCCTCAGGCAACTGGGGGCTCCATGCCTCTTCCAGAAGTGGACACCCCTCGCTCTTAAAGTATCTCTTGCTGGTTCTTACCCACCCACCCCAACCTATGTACCTGTCTATTTCTCTTTTCTTGTAATGATATAGTCAATTGACTTTATTAATTCATTTACTCAATCAACATTTATTGTTTATCTATTATGTACCAGGCACTTGGATAAAGAGAAATACAAGTCACTCAGAGCCAGGAAGGAGACCAGTAAATAAGACAATGACAGTGTGGTATAGAAAATGTTAAGCCAGAGATGGTCTGAGGTATCATGGTTCTCTGAAAAGAGACTGTGCGTTTTAGGGACCTTGATCTTACATAGCAAAGAAAGGGAAAAGAGCTTCCAAAGTTTGTCTAAGACATTTGACATTTCTTGACAGTGGGCAGGAATTCCATCACCACAACCTCCTGCCCGTCATCCATCACCTCACCTTTCCACTTCCATCCCTCCCAGGCCTTGCCTCCCACTTCCTGCCCTTCACCCACTGCAGAGCCTCTGCATTGCACTGGAGCTAAATGGATGCATGGCTCCTCTAGCCTGGCAGGGCACAAACCCAACACAGAGTAGGAGGAACCACGGCACCCTCGGCCGTGGGCACCACACCAGGAAGAAAACAGGGCAGAGGTGTCCACAAAGGTACTAGAGTGCTGGTGCTAAGAGAACTCTTGTCGAATGGATACATGAAGGATACATGAATGAATACAGGATCATTGAATGGTGATTTACTAGATAATTTAATGAATGAATCAGAATAAACTCTCAACCTTGAGGCAGAACTGAGTTTGATGTTTAAAAGAAACTCATGTTTCTTTTCTTTTAAATTTCAAATTGTTTTAAACTTCACTGACAATATTGTGATGCACTTGAGGAAATGAAGCTGCCTAGGGGAACTGAAGAACTGGGGCTTTAGATCACTCACTCAGGAGGAGGATAAAATGGAGTGTTCTTCCATTCATGTTAGGAAGGATGCTCCAAGTTCCTCAGGCCAGAGCCTTTTCAGGGAACAAAAGGCTCCAGCCTGTTGGGGAGAGAGACATACAGAAGGTGATAGAAGAGGCTGGGGGTGTCATTCAGAGGTACAGTGTGTGATTAGCATGTACAAGACCCTGGGTCTGGCCTCAAGCAGGAAGGAGGAAGGGGAGGAAGGAAGAAGGGAAGGAAAGAAACGAGGGAGGGAGGACATAAGTTTGGGTCTTTTGAACGAAATAACTAAGCCACCATTATTACTAGCTAGAAAATTATATGTGAATCAAAGAACTATGTTAAATCACCAGTGCAATGTTTCCTGCTGAACAGAGGACTGAATGGGGATCCTTTGATGGTGGAAATAATTGCATTCTAACATGTCTTGTACTTTCTAACATTATAACATATTTTGTAACTGTGGAGGTTGTATTGCAAAGAAGAGCAGGATCCGAGAGGCCATGTGGTCGGGCTTGTCTCAACAACTGATTTTTCTACAGGTCTTTAAAGGCATCTAGGTTCTCCGAGATAAACTGGCTGAAGCTTTGGACTTTGGGGTTTAGACGATGGGTGAGCTTCACATCACGATCTGGCTTTGTTTGAAGGAAACGACACATATTGGCCAATTCTTTTGCTGCAGGGAATTCCAGCTTCTCATAAGCTTCTGGGGTGACCTTGATGAACAAGTAGAAAAGCAGAAAATGCTATAGTCCACATTTAATAGAGTTTGAAAAGATGATATTCACTTTAATTATGGTCCTACTCCATTGGTTTTTTGTTTGTTGTTTGCTGTGGTACTGATGATTGAACCTAGAGGCATTTTTTCTCTGAGCTACACCTCCATCCTATTTTATTTTGAAACAAGTTCTCACCAAGGTCCTGAGGGCCTAAGTTGCTGAGACTGGCCTCAAGCCTATGATTCTCCTCTCTCAGCTTCCCAAGTACCAGAATTACAGGCATGAGCCACCACTCTCAGCTCAGGTCCACAGTTTTTGAGCGACCCTAAAATCCAAGAAACTCAAGAGTTTTTTCATATGCAATTTGGCAAAAAAACTGACTTTGTGAACTAATTTAGTGGCAAATCTGATCTAAACGATGGGAAGCTATCATAGTCTTTAATTATGCCACTTAGTAGAACTATTCCTTCTTCTGCAGAGGTATTGATGTATTTGACTACAGGTTCCTGCCCCTGCCCCAGCCCCTGCTAGTGATATTACATAATATACATAAACCATAAACTATCTCAAAGTTGAAAGAGTCTGGAAGCTGCATTGGGTTAGACCCCAAGCCTCTTGGATAAGGCACTAGGTATTTGTACCACCCTTCATTTGAATGGCATTTCCTAGTGCTTTCATCTGCATTTCCTCATGGGATTCCCCCCCAAGGCCTCTGGAATATGTCACCCACTGCTCACCTGGTCCTCCATGCAGGTGTCAAAGTCCCTCTATGCTGGCCCCTGATGCTCCTCAACAGGATAATGTCCTATGTAGCCTTCTCTTTTTCCTGGTTAGAGATTTGCATTTTTCCTTCAATCATTCCAGCCTCTGCCACAGCCAGGGCAACCCAGACAGAAATGGAACCCAGTCTACCTGCCAAACTGCCTTCTGCCACCTTCCAAAAAACCCACTCCTCAAAGCCCTTCTGAAACTAACTAGATCAATAATTGTCCCCACTGAATAAGCAAAGGCCATTTCTAACTAGCTGACTCTGTATTATGTGTCTTTAGACTCCATAGAGAAACTGTGACCCCACATATTCCATCGGACCTTGAAAACTGTGACAGGCATTAACCACTTACATGAAATCATGATGGTCACATGTTATTTATAATAATGAAAACTCAAGAGCAACCTACAGGTCCAGCAACAGAGGAAGAGTAAAATGAAGTGTGGTACATCAACTCTAAGAATATTAAGCAGTTATTAGAATTATTTTTGAAGTTTAGAAAAATAGAAAATTATTCATTATATAATATTGAATGGAAAGGCCAGATAAAATATGGCACATTTAGTGTTATTTGAATTTTATTAAGTATACGTGTACATACATATTATATGTAATGGAAAAGATTAGAAAAAAAATCAACCTAATCTTGTGGAGGGAGCATTGGGGATGAAAACTACAGGCATTCTATCTTCAAGCTATATCCCCAGTCCTATTTTATTCTTTTTTTATTTTGAAACAGGGTGTCACTAAGTTGCTGAGGGCCTCACTAAGTTGTTAAGGCTGGCAGTGAAACTGCGATCCTCCTGTCACAGCCTAATTAACCTAATCTTAACAGTAGCTATCTCTGAGAGATCAAACTAAGTGTCTAAGTGTGATTGTTACTTTCAAAATAAAAAAATAATTCAAAACTTTAAGTAAGTTTAGAAAGAGAAAACTCTATATGTAAGATACAATGGAAAAGAACTTTTTGGGGGGGGGTACTGGGGATTGAACCCAGGGGCATTCTACCTCCAAGATACACGCCCAGTCCTACTTTATTTTTTTATTTTGAAATAGGGTCTCACTAAGCTGCAGAGGACCTCACTAAGTAGCTGAGGCTGGCCACAAACTTTCAATTCTTCTGTCTCAGCCTCCCAAGTAGTGGGATTATAAGTATGCACCACCACACTGGCTGGAAGACGACTTCTAAAGTCTCTGTCACCTTGAGTTACTGGTTCATACAGAACTTTGTTAATTGTCATGCCTCAGTAAAATAAGTGGTTTTTTAATTACAGCATTTTGAACGATTTTTTTTTTCTGGTACTGGGGATTGAACCCAGGGGCATTCTACCTCTGAGCTATACCCCAGCCCTATTTTTTTATTCTTTATTTTGAAACAGGGTCTCACTAAGTTGCGGAGGCCTCACTAAGCAGCTGAGGCTGGCCTCGAACCCAGATCCTCCAGTCTCAGCCTCCCAAGTACTGGGAATTTTTATTCTTAATTTGAAACAGGGTTTCACCAAGTTGTGCAGGGCCTCGCTAGGTAGCTGAGGCTGGCTTAAAACCTGCCATCCTCCTGTCTCAGCCTCCCAAGCACTAAAGGATTTGGGGAATTTATTCTGTTGTCTCACTTACTAAGTAAAAGAACTGCATTCACTAATACAGTCCAGCAGCCTCCTTTTTTTTTTTTTTTTTTTTTTTTTGCGGTATTGGGGATTGAACCCAGGGGCATTCTACCTCCGAGCTACACCCCCAGCCCTATTTTTTATTCTTTATTTTGAAACCGAGTCTCACTAAGTTGCGGAGTGCCTCACTAGGTAGCTGAGGCTGGCCGCGAACCCGGATCCTCCGGTCTCAGCCTCCCGAATGCTGGGATT